>JAYKAV010000322.1:987940-1186454 GCA_035582835.1 Phoebastria nigripes
TGCAGAGCCCAGATCTTGTAATCTTTTATAATATTTGTGCTTCTACTTATTGTCATCTTTAACATGTATTTCAATTTAAAAACTTCATTGAAAACATGTTTCCCAGCAAACCGCTGTAGTATATGTATAAAATTAATGTAATTAACAAAAAGACTCTCAAGAGTGGAATCTTAAAAAAAGTCTACTCTTTTACATAATTCTGTTAACTTTGAAATTGTGATTGTTTTAAATCAATAATATCATTGTCAGCACCTTCTCCTTCTTGAAAATAGAATTCATCTGGTACTGGAAAATTAATGTTTTGCTTGAGGCTTTGCCCTTTACCTAATGTAAATTAGAGAAATTGATTAACACAATAGAAAAAAGTTATACCTTCCCCTGTAATATATTTTTGATAGCTGTTGCTTGATAAATTAGTATATTGTGTGTTTTTAAATGAATATGATTTATTGCTGTTGTCTACCATATGAAGAAACACAAAAAAATTGTTTGCAGGATCATTGACTTGAACATATCAATGGCACTGTTGGACAATTCTTGCTGAGTATTAAGATGATTTATGTAACAGACCGAAGGTTTCCACAGTAATGCATTATAGTCTCAAGCTATCAAGCCTTGTTCATGCAGAGACAAAAGAAGCTGAAAAACACTTGCTTCTGAAGGTCCTCCATTTAGAAATCAGAGAGAAGGTTGATCCTATTAAAACTCTTAGAAATATCTGCTGTCAAATATATTATCCTAACTTTCAAATGTGCATAAGGTACGTTGCTGTTTTACCTCTTCTAATGAGCTCATTGTTTTTACATTACTCTCGATTCGTAAGTATTTCAGTTATGTAACAATGTGTTCAATAATAGAAGAGGAGACAGCCTGAAGCATCTATCTTTTAAAAACTGGCATCTTTCCACAGTTCAGATGCAGAAGCCTTGGTGCAAATGAAAAATTAAGACATGCTCTACATAGTTGGCAGTGCCATTCATTTCATTTAAATTAAATATCTATAGGCAAATTCCCAATTTTTAAGGAACTGTTGCTAATACCAGATTCTGTTGAGTATATGCATGGTGACTGATGCAACCACTGAGCACACAAATTAGACTTACTTAATGTATGTTGTCTTCTCTGCTGTCATATAGTAATGGTTCTGCTCTTTCCAGAGGGATTTATATTGAATGTTTGAGTGCTTGCTGCCTCTTGTGGTCAAGATACCTCTATTTGAGGTATCTCCTTTGGTTTCCCTTCTCTGATTACTTTTTAAAGTTCTATTAAAATTATTTTGAAACATAAGTAAGTTTTGCTGGCCAATATGCAGTCATCACTGTAAAGTACTTAAACAAAGGGGCTTTATTTTTATTTCCTTCTTTCTCCTTACTCCCTTTCCTCTGCTTATGCAGCAGATTGTGCAAGTGTTTCCCTTATTTTTCTGATAACAATGAGTATCTGGGTTCCTCGAAAATAAATACTAGAATTTTGTGTGTGTGTTATTAGCACAGCAGGATGCTTAGCCCTAATTTGAGTTACGTGTTGCTAAAGTAAAGAACTGACCTTTGACATACACCTCTCCCCCCCACAGTTTTGCCCCCCTTCCATAGCTTGTTGCTGGATTTGGCCAGGCTAAGTGGCATAAAAGATAAATTGAAGGGGACCAACGAGGTCATTGTTCAGGAACAAAAGCTTGGACTTGAATTGGACAGTGAATCAGGGTTAAGTGTTCATATCATTTTATTCTGGCAAGCTTTTCTCATAAAATTATAGGCTAAGGTGGCATAGATAATGTGGTATCTTGATCTCAGAGTTGGCATCTCAAAGATCATCTGCTTTATGAAGTTCCCATCATTTGAGGCAGAAATGTCACAAATATTTAACCAGAAACATAGAATATTGTTCTTTAGATTTGGGAAGACATCCTTGATTCAAACAGCTTTTTCATAGTTTCGTGTCTATAAATAGCGCAAATTTAAGGATGCTCAGTTCTGAGGTTCCCACTGTGTAGCGCCCATCTGAAATATACTGAAATCTGCTTACAATAAATACAGGTGTAATGAAAAGCCTCTTTATAATAAAGTAAAATTAAAGTCTCTGTCTGTTCAGTGCTATGCAGTGGGTTTAATGGTGTTACTTTGCAGAGGGCTTTCTCTCTGGAATTTAATAAAGGTCCAGGAAGTTCCACTAAACTGAAGAGCTGATAAACACCTCATCCACTCCCACAGTCATGAGATGAAAGCGAAACCACTGGCAAAGTTCCTAGCAGCTCTGTGGTAAAGTAAATAAAGCATTTACTGCTACTCTTTTTTAATTCAAAAGTGAAAAGGCGAGCTTGCTAGTACTTCTGTGACAAGTAGAATGAAAAGGAGCTATTCCGTGTCTTTCTGAACAGAGAAAGTCCTGCTGATAGTAAAGCCAACTATGAAGGAAAAAACGCTTGGGGTGGAGGGGAGACCCTAACCTTTCTCCCCACCCCCAAGAAAAACCTAGCAGAGCTGAAGCTACAGGCTACCATTTATTATTAATATGTATGAGCTGTACTTATGAATTGTAATTGGATATAGGGAGTGTAGCCTTCCCTAATCCTTTTGATGGTAGATAACTGCTTTCATTAGAAATTCCAGATAAATGGCTTGGGTTGGAAGAAGAGATGCTCTAAGACAGACCAGGGGTCAGGTCAGGATGATGACTGGCCTGGGAGTGGGAGCTCTTGCTGCAGGGAAAACCTCGGGCCTGGCCTTGGGCTGGAGTTCCCTTAAATGTTTTTTGGGTAACAACACGACGTTCCAGGAGAGCCCATTGCCAGCACTGGATCAGTTGCATCAAGGGACTCCAGATGGTTCCTCAGGAAGGCTTTCCCAATGGCGAGGAGAGAGATGGCAGGATAGTAGGAGAGGCTGTTTGAAGCTTGTAGCTGCTATTGGCAGGACAAACACATGTCCTGTTCCTCACTCCCTCCCTCCATGTGCAGTTGCAACAGCCTTGTTTCTGGGATATGTTGGGTTTGCTGCAAACGTATATAGGATTATTTGTTTCTGATGTACCAGTGTACCAAGTCGTTACAAGCATCTGAACCATGCTCTGGGACCACACAAACTGGAGTACTGTCACGTTACTGCTGAAGTAGCTTCCCTGAGGAAGTTATGTCTGTATGCATTACATACACACATACTAAGAATGGAAATACCAAATTGGCTGAAAATGTTAGGTGAATAGGGTGCTCTGCAGATGCTTCCAAATATCTGTCCATACCGTTAGCATATGGCTTGGATTCTGCCTAGCTTTACTGAAGTAGTAAAATAGTTTATGTCTTAAAAAAAAAAAAAAAAGGAAAAAAAAGAAAAGAAAAAACATTATAGGAAGTACTAGTGCTTGAATTACATGTTCTTTTGGTGTGTTATTATTGCCTTTGCTACACTACTCCTACTACTTTAAGCTTATTTAAGTGTAGTCGACAGTGATGTGGTAGGTGATGTGGGATCAAATACACTCTAACTGGTTCGCAAGCAATAACCGTGGTGTGATTTTTTTAAAATAATCACAGAGCAACCATMTATTTAAAATGCTTAGCCCATATAATATATATAACATTATTATATAGTTACACATGATGCAACTTGAGTTGTGGAGTTTTATGCCACTAGTGTTTTACTTCCTTTTTAATAAGTGAAGCTAATGTCCTAATGGCAGTTCAATTGCTTCCACCATTTTTGAAGTGTTACTAATTAAAGACACATTTAAAACAAGCAAATCAAAGTCTTAACTAGAGTAAAACCTGGACTATCCACATATGGCATGCAAAAAGAGTGTACAAATAAGACAGCAGATTTGCTGAATGCCCCCAATGTTAATGGTGTAGGCACACACAGCCTGTCAATATTTGGTTTAGGAATATTTGCTTTTAGTAGCGAATTTAGTAGCTTTTTAGTAGCGAATGTAAGTTGAAGTCCCTTGTTCTTGTTAAAGAAGTGGTGAGAGAATACTGTAGATCCTTGTCCTACTCTTGCTTAAGGAAAGTAGGAGGGCAGATCTCTTCCTCCTCTAGAAGGTGTTGAGACATCTTGTTTCAGCAAAGATGCAGCACAAGGTATTTTCACTGCAGGATAGTGAGAGAGAGAGAGAAAACAAATGTTGAGTTAACACTTCTTGTACCTGCAAAATCATGGGAGAGAAAACTCTTTTGAGGCCATCAGTCTTTTGGGACAGTGAAAAGACAGTGTTGAACACAAAACGTCCTCTTTTCACAGCTCATGAATCCCTCCTGGTAGCTGTAGGTTACATGGATCTAAGCTCACCAGGATTACAATAACCAAATCTAAGTGTACTTGTGTGGGATAGTGCTGGTCCAGAAGAGCATTATGGGTGTTATCCCTTCCTTCATTTCTGTTCCTCGCTGCTTTGTTATTGTGGTGTTAGACCTTAAGCTCACTTTAGACACCTTTCTTTTCATCATTGATTTGATATAATAGGAAGTAGCAAATAGTTAGTGTATACAGTGTCCATAATACTTTTATTTGGTTTTGCACAGTTTATACATTGTGGTTGAGTAAATATGATGTGTTCTCTTTGTCATGGGTGAGTCTCCTCTCCATTTAGTGAGGGTCTATTTTTACTGTATGTATTTCCTCCCTTGAAGATGTCTCCGCTGAYGGCTGCATCATGGCTTCTAAAAGCAGGGGCAAATATGACTTACCAATGGCAGTAGACTCACACCAACTTCCCATTAAGGAGAGGGCAGAGGCAAGGGGAGAGCAAACTCCTGTGCTGGAGATGAGAAACATAGCTGGAAAGCATAGGCAGAATCAAAGTCCTCACGCGTAAGGATGGCGATATCACTGCCAGACCTTTTCCTCTCCCTGTCCTGTTATTTTCATTCTTTGGGATTTTACTTTGGCCTTTGCAGTCTAGCCTTCCTGTTCAATTTCATACTAAGATATCTGGTAACAGAGGTGTAAACCTTGTTGGGAAACAAGCAAAGCAACAAAAACCAGGACAATGTGCACTAGAGTAGCTTCATTCTGTGTTCAGCAGCTCACTGAAAACATGTAACACTGTTTGTTGTTGGTCTGATTTGAGTTTTTATATCCATGYTCATACAGAGGAGAGTAACCTCAGGCATTGGGGAGGACAGTATTACTATGATGACTAATGAAAAACCCTTTTATTTATAATTGGGCATTGATTCTTCCCTTGTCCCTCTGCATGAATTCATACACTATACTGTCCTCCATTTGCAAACTCATATTGGGAAAAACATTTTCTTCTAATAGCTGCTTTTTGAAATTGTGCCCTCCTTTTCATCTTTTCTGAAGACACTTTGCAGGAGCAGAACATATTTAAATCTTTGCATTTCCAGAATTAACAAAAGCAGCACTCGGAGCAGGGCTGTGTTGCTGCAGAGGGGCAGGAAGGGTGGAACTAGTCTCTGTGCTATAAACCTCGTGACTGTGGGTGTGGGATGTGCAAAGGCTGATCACTTGCAAAGGAGATGAGAACTGTGGCTGTTCTCAGAAAAGCAGAGCAGGCTTTCAGGCTGAAGCACTGCAACTGATCCCTTTAACTCTTGATTTGGATCATGTATCTAACCCTGCTCACCTTTTTCCTTTAAGAAATATAAGCATACTCATCCCTATCCCCCAAATGAGCCTACCTGCTGTACAAAGAATGTAGATAAATAATAGCAATTATCCACCTTGGTGCATTACATTGACTTTGCCTGTGGCTTTTCCTTGGATCAGATTGAGTTGGATGACTTAATGGCAGCAGACAACAAAAGACTAAACAGTTGCTTTGTGGATTAACACATTTAGATGACTGTCAAAATGTATGTATTATTGAGTTTATAGATTAAGAAAGGAAAAATCAGTGTTTTTGAGATACCATAAATGTATTTTTGTAAACACAAAGTATATTCATACAAAGTATGTACTATTTCTGTATTTATTTGTTTTTCTTTATAGCAGAACAAATGCATGGTTCTCCTGTAAGCCTAAAAGCAGTGTCTTTCTTCTTCGCTATATAATTCTTGATCTGAGTAGCAGGGAGTCTTATGAACCATTTTGAGACGATGTTAATTTTATAAATTGCATTCCTTTTTCCACAATTCCCATGAAAAAGGTATTCAGCTAGATGAACACTCTTGGAAAATTTTAATAGGACCCTTGAAATCTGAATTCAGCTTGTTTTAAAAAAATCTCTTTCTAATGGAAGCTGTGAAAGTGTCAGAGATTCTTATGCCTTAGAGGCAATTTTTCCTCCATACACAATGGTGAAACTCCACTGTTATAATCTATGGGTGTTTAAAATATTCTTTTTGTTAAATTGAAGCTCCTGCTTAGAAGTATGTGAGTTGGGCTCTTTTTGTTTGTTTTGTGTGACTTTTATTATTATTCTTGATCAGTATTCATATGATTTTCATAGCACTTTCCGTATTTTTTTTTCCAGTCTTTTCCTGGCCCAAGTCTTGAAAGTGAAGATTTTAACATACCTCCTATAACTCCTCCGTCATTGCCTGACCACTCCCTGGTGCACTTGAATGAGATAGAGTCTGGGTACCACTCCCTGTGTCATCCCATGAACCACAACGGCCTCCTTCCATTCCACCCACAAAACATGGATCTACCCGAAATTACAGTTTCCAACATGCTTGGCCAAGATGGGGCACTCCTTTCCAATTCCCTCTCTGTGGTAAGCATTTTTAGTCTTTCTCTTCTGTACTACTTCAAGTTGCAAAACCGTGGAAATACAGACCTCCTTGAAATCCTCCGAGGGGCCAGCTCCTGCACCACTCAAGTCATGGAGGGAGCTGGCCTGACTCTGGGTTTTACATCGCACTCCCTATGTCAAATCTTCCCCCCCACTGAAGTCGGTGGGGGTTTTACAGCTGAGTTCCTCAAAGCCAGGATGTTACCTGCCGCCTTGAGTAGAATTACTCCTGCTTTACATGGATGTAAATAATGACAAAAGGAGGCTCAAGGCTTTGACTTCCGCTGGAGCAGGGTTTGGATCCAGATGGCCGTTGTTCTGTGTTTGTCTGACGAGGCTCTTTCCATTCTCATTTGCATGTGCTGAGAGATGTACAAAAATTTAATATCTCCTTTCTTGTTTACCACACGTTTGGAAAACAGCAAATGTTATTTCTGATTCTAGGCCAAATCTTATAGCCTTTTTACAGTTCCCAGTCCTTAGCCAGCCAGAATCCAATTGAAATGACTGGATGATTTGCTTATAAAGTCTGTCAGATAGTCATTATGGTCATCATCTTGGGAAGCCTGATACTATAAATCACTTCTTTGAATGTTAAATTGCTTGCAACAACTGCAGAGCTACTTTACATGTTACATTTTCAAGTGGGCTCTACAAATAATTAGTGTACTTCTTGCATAGTAGCTCCAGACAAGACCATTTTACGGAAGAGGGCATTATTTCATGTCAAAGTACAATTTGAAGCCAAAGAGTTGAAAATCCCATGGAAGAGGATGGGGCCTGGCGTTGTGTGGGGCTCACTGGACTTCACACACTCTGCTAGATGGGCTGCCCAGGAACTGCAGATCCAGACAGCTGAAGTTAAGGATCTGCCGTTCCTAGAGATCCAAGGGTCTGGGCTTCTCACTGGAGGCTCAGAGGCTTAGGGCACCATGTCCCAGCTGGGAGGCTCTGTGCTTAGGGACTGAGGCTGTTTAGGCTTCCAGCTTGCTAGCTCCCCATCACATTACCTAAAAAACCAAAATCAGTCCTGGGAGCAGCATATGGAGGTTTGTGGGCTGAGGGATCTAGGCTCAGCTCCCCATCAGCCCCTCAGACTAACAGCCCCAGACTCAGGGGCTGGGGGGCCGTGGTGGCTGGAAAACAGTTAGTTTACAACAAAAATCTGCCTTGTCACAGGGCTTCATTGCAACTTAATTAAAATAAAGCTGCCTTGATTTCGAGGAGCTCTGCGTTCCCTCTGAGGATGTCCAACAAGCTGTACTGCAGGGGGGCTCGTCTTGGCTTCTTATGTGCTGCTCAGTTGTTATTGATTTACTAGGATGTTACATGCTTTGTGTTTGAGGTCAGAATCTGACCCCAGGGTTATGTTCAATAATGGCAGGAGAGGGGGAGAGGCAGATTTTCATAGAGAAATATAAATATACTTCGTGGAAATGTTTTGAATTTTGCTTGCATTTCTACAAAGCTGATGGCATGCATTAAAGAGCATGAGCTAAATCTTGTGTGGGGTTCTGAGAATCAGAGCTATGAAAGGACTTGAAAAAGTAAGAGAAACGCTTGGCACTCCAGTCAAGACAAGCAGTATTTCATTGAGTTGACCTCTTCTGAGCCATGGCTATGGCTCAAAACTATGCATTCTTTTAAGCTCTGATGTTCCACATTAACCTCTTGCAACAAGCTCTGAACAAAGAGCCTTGAGAGTTTTTAGATCATCACAGTGAATTATTGCATCGAGGGCAAATACAAAAAAGCTGAATAATGTAACTAGGCAATTTCGCTATTGGGACTTAGTGCAGATCAGAAAAAATGAAAATCAGACCTCAAGAAAATATGTGCTAAATTTTATCAGTCATTTCTGAGGATTCGTTCAATAAATAAAGCATGATCCTTGAAGTATCATGGGTAAGTCAAGTCAACTGTTATCCCTAACTTGCATGCCCTTCGCGCACAAGAGGGCCTCTTAACTAGCAATAGTTTTAACTCAAACTGGCTTGTCTGTTAAGGGGATTCAGCTACATCTCATGTTAGTACAACTGGTAGGATGTTAACACCACAATTTTGTACGGTTCAAACACTGTTTGGCAGCATAGTTCCTCTGATTTGAATTTGATAACTGGAGAGGAATTAACTTGAGGGAGATAATTTAAGTTAATTCTTCAGTGAATTCAGTGACTTCTTCAGTGAATAGAATGGCCCCATTGTCCTTTTGGCTTTCAATTGATGAAGAAAGACTGAGGATTTTGTAGAGTTAGCATTCTTTACTCAGCTTTGAAGCTCTTCTTTGTAATCCAGAACCTTTTACATTTTTTCTTCAATATGACTCTTTTCTCTTGCTATTACTCATCTCTAAGTTTCCTCTTTACTATCTCATCAAACTCTGATCCATTTAACAAGTACTTGCCTAAATCACTTTTATGTTGCCTCACATAGAAAATAATGTGTAAGTTTCTCCAATCTATCTAAACCCTTGGTGCCATATAATTTCTGGTATATCAACTACCGCTTGGTGTATTTGGAAACCATGTATCTCTCTTCATTTTTCAGGGCACTAATGAGCATTTTTAGAAAAATTATTCTTAGAAATGAATCTGTTAGCTGTTCTCTATCCCTAATTAATTTCACATCTTCAGCAAATTTTACTTGTATTGGGACAAATTCAGCTGCAGTGCAATGTGCCTCTGATTCAATTTGGTCTATTTATTTTTTTTTTTTACTTTCAATATCCTTCCTTTTAGCCAGTTTTTAACCCATGTTGGTATTTTAGCAATAATACCTTCCTTTTTGCCTTTGCCTAGTGAGTGGTTTTCAGTTGGTGTTTTTATAGGCAAAGCCTTAATTAATGCTAGCCAAACAAGAGAAAGGAAACACAGTGAGGTCAGAAACAAAGTAGGAAAACAGTTTGTACACTGACTGTAGCATTTTTCTTTCATCTCAGCTGCCAGGTGTTTTCAGATGAGGATTTCCATGATTTTGGACAGATTGAAAATCAATGTACCCCTCTTAAAAATCCTTCAAAACTCCCCCCATTAGAAGTCCTGGTTTCATACTCTGCAGCACTCCCTCCAAGCTGCAGATGAAATCCCTTTGAGTAAGGATTGCAGGATTTGCCCCAAGCTCTGTAAGAATTCTCCTCTGTGGAAGTGCTTAAACACATACAATAAGAGCCCACTACCAGCTCAGTGAATTCTTATTAGAATTAGCCGAAAGATCGGCTTCTTACAGATTTTTTACACCGGGAATTCTTTCTGAAAAATTTTACAATGCTGGGAGATGAAAATTTCCCGTTGCCATTTACTGTGTCTGATACTTAAATTTGGAATTAGCCTTCTTTGAAGTTTTTTTGATCGATTGGACTTCCTCTTGCACCCCCACTACTTAAAAAAAATAAAATCACTAAAATTTCTTTTCCTCATTATTCCTCTGTCAGTTCATATATTGGCTTCTATGTTTGTGTATTTCTGTTTTCTGCATAGGTGACATGCAGGCATAGACACACATGCACACGCACACTAATTTATACCGTGCTGTCACATACAGATTTCTTTAGATGTTCATTGTATCTGGGTATTAGGGGGTTCAGAAGTCTACAGAATTTGTGCAGAATGTGGCACATGGTGGTATGAACACACGGTCCAGCCCCAGCATGGTCAGCCACATGTGGGAGCCCTCTGAAGTCCTCCTTCAAAATGGACGTGACTTCTATTCCTGCTTCTTAAGGGGGTCCAATTAGATATAGATAGAGCTGTTTAGTGAAGATGTACTGATGGTCCTGTAGGCATGTTTGTTTCTATGTAATGGAATAGGGATCCCTTCCTGATTTACTACAGTTGAAGGTAGCCCCATGTAGGTTTGGTTCAGTTCCAGTTGGGGCTTGACCTGCCAGAACTTCTCTGTATGATTTTTCCTGAAATATTCCAAGGACCACAAGAAATACCCTTCTAACATTTGCAAACAAAGCATGTATTTACCATCCCTATGAGAATGTGTGTTTATCTGTAAAAATGCTTTTGGATGTGTTCTATAAAATGAGTTTTAGTGTGTGTTCATTTTATCAACAAAATTATAGACATTTCAGCTTCTTTAGTATATCCTATGGATGATTGCTTTTTTCCCTGAGAAACCAGGGTTAAAAATCACAGTGCTGTTTTTACATAGAGGAAAAAAACCCTATTTTTGGAATGCTTTCATTTATAATCTTGTGCTGATCTTTTTGAAAATGTGGCTCATGATGGTATACTGTAGAAAATTTACAAGAAAGAAGTAAAAGAGAWTTTAGTTTCTTGAAATGCTTCAAATTTCTGGGTTTGAAGTTTAAAGTGGAAAAGATGTTAAAAGGCAATAAAATCAGGGGATTTATTTCCCAAATGCTCTACTTCTGCTGGCAACAAAAGCCAGCATAATGTATATGCTTAGGTTTATTGTCATTTTTAGTATACAGTCAAGGCACAGTTTGAATTCAAAGGCTACTGTACAACTGTTTTGACAACCACCACATCAGTAGGTAATGTGCAGGACATATGAAACTGAAGCAAAAATGTTTCTTTAGGTCTATAGGGAGTTCAGTACATCAATGAATTCAGATATATTAGAGCAGCATGAATTTCTAATATGTTGCTCTTATGGAAAAGACCACTGGCATATTGAATAATGCTGCTTTCAAAGCAGAGCAGAAAATGTGATTACAGACAATTTCATTGCTGTTTTTAAAATAAATATTTTCAAAATCTTGAGGTATTTTATTTCATGTAATGCATAAAATATGTAACAGTGGACTAGAGCTAAAGATCTTCTAGGACACTGAAGAGTAGATGATGTCAGCTATAATTATTCAGATGTGGAATAATAGAAGCATTAGTTTAAAATAAAATGCATGTCACAAAGGCCCATGTCCTTATATAAAAAAAAAAGCAATAAAAAGCTTTTTTTTTTTTGCACACTTTGACAGAAGAATAAAGGCAATGAATAATTATTTAACATTATGCCCCAATTCATCAAAGCCTGAACAATTACATTATACTTTTTCATGAATTATATTTTTTAGATATGCAGCCCATGAGAGAGTAATATCTTAAACAAAATGTGTTGCTGTATAACAGTGAAGAAAGCAGAAAGCTACTTTTTTTTTCATTTTTCATCTCAGGTAGAATGAAGTTAGTATTTCTTATTCACAGTACAGTTGCTAATAAATCCAATACAGGAGATTGTTGTTGTTGTAGCTGGGATGTATTTAAGAGATTTTGCTTTACCAGTTTCATACATACTAGTTTAAATTCAGTATTCATGCCTCATCTTGAGGCTGACCTATACAGTTAATTTTTTTTGGCACCTTTAAGCATTAGTGCAAACTACTGAGTCAAACAGAATTTTTTTTATTTCTGATGAACAAGATGAATAACTTTCATAACAAAACAAAAGATTTGCCCCTTCTAACCTAAGAGTTGAGATTTGAATCATGCTTGGATACTTTTTTCTAGCTTGTATTGCATGCCAGTGGTAGAAGATACTTTTAGTCTCTGGTGAATACTTCACATTTGTGCCTCATTACCAGGCTCTGGTCTTCAGTTTACATCAAAATTTACTGTTATGCTACACAGATCTGCTGCTACCCCAAATTTTATTGCAGTGAGTTATTGCCATCAGAACCACCAAATCATAAAGCTAAGGTCATGGAACACCTTGTGTTAAAGTATTTGTTTTTTTTCTCTTATTAAGCAACTTTGTATTCTTGCAGGATATCTTTCTTTTCCTTTTTTTTTTTTTAAAAAAMCCCCATATTTTACAAGCTGGATTTTCTCACTGAAAGAAGCCTTGTGTGGCAAAAGGTTACGATAGTTAGTGTATGTTTTGTCAAACAGCCTAACTATAGGGATGCACAGCCAAATCTTCAGCTGATGTCAGTCAGCATAACTTTATTGTCTTCAGTAGAATTATGATGATTTATTCCATCCAGGGCTCTGGGACATTATGTTTATCTTTCCTTACTTCTAATGTCTGCTCCACTCTTTTGTCATCAGAAAGACAACAGAAAGGATATGTAGAGGAGCTGCTTAAGATGTAACTTGATGAAGGTTTTATAAATACCTGCATATTGCATATCTGCTAGTAGAAGGCTCTTCACTATGCTACATAAAACCATTAAAACATCTGATGTCTAGAAATTACAGCTGTATAAAATCAGACTGGAAACAAAGCATGCATTTTTAACAGTGATAAAAATTTACCGTTTAGTTAATGTACTATGGGAGGTGGTCAGTTCTCTGTACCTGAGGATTGAAATCAAGATGGGGCATCTCTCAAAAAGATGTGTTCTATCTAGGACTGGTCTAGTGACCCCCCAACTACAGCGGGGGGCCCAGAACCTTCCCGTGGGTCACATTGTCCCTCGTGGGCTCTCAGCAGTAAACATTAGTCCATGCATACATGATAGGGGGAACATCGCTGGTAGCACCTCAACTGGTAGTACCCCTACAGTTTTTCCCTCCCAAGAGAAAATCAGCAGAGTGGAAGAAAGCACCCTGTGGGTGCTATTGATGGATCCCACCTTCTCAAGGTCAACTGGGACTAGAATTGCTGTGGGAATATTTGTGGCTAGTGTTTTTCATGAATGTAGCTTTTTTTCTGGTCTTAAGGTATCTGGTAAAGCCATACCTGCTGTCTGTAAGTACTAAGAACTTACCTTAAAGATAGAGCAAGTAAATATTTGCTCATTAGTGTAGGAAAATATTTGTACACAAATGACCAGGACTCTTTTTAGAATAAATCCAGGTCTCATTTTTAAAATTGCCAATGAAGCTGTTGATTTACTGTCAGTTGGGAAATACAGCATTCTGCTTATTTGAGTGTGGTTGTTGGGACTCCATGTGGCTCATGTATTTCACAAATTCAGTAGGAAGACAACTTCAGTATAATTTCAGGAAGGAATAACAACATGTCATATTTTATTTTTTCTGTAGAAAATGCTTTGGTGAACTTTTTTCACAACAGCTACCCATTATCTGATAGGAATTTACTTGCTACATAAAAAAGTAAGAAAAAAAGATGTGTAGCGGAATTAATTATTGTTTCTTAGACTTTAACCAGATAGGCACAGGCTAAGACATGATGAATGTGGCACAGAGAGAAAGCCTTCAGTTGCGGTTGGTAGATTATACAACACCTCACATGTAAAGTACTCACAGGAGTGATTAATGCATAAGCAGCATCATAGCTGCAAGTGTCAAACAAAACAGATAATAGAGTATGCAAATAGAAAAAACATAACTCTCAGAAAATGTCAGAAATTCAGGGGTTTCAGCAGCAGAGATTGTTGACTTTAATCTGCTGCTTTTAACATTGCATGTAGTTGTCGAGAACAGCAAGATAATGAAATGTTTCTGAAGACTCAGTCTTTGGCAAAAAAACTCTTAGTGATCTTAAGGCCTGTAGATGGAATAGAAGTGAAATGTCTTTCTCGAAAACTGTGAAGATGCTTTTGTGAAGACAAAAAGGAAGAAGAAGCCCACAGCGCAGATGAAAGGGAGAGTTTTGTGCATCAGGTGGAGTAGCCTCTCCTTCCACCTGTTTCATTATTTAAATGCATGCATTTGCATTCCTTGAAACTCAAAAGCAGTTGAGAAGACTACACACCCTTCATGGATTTGTACTGCATTCATCATCTCATCCCATCTTGTTCAGGGAGTAGAAAGATACGTTGTGTGGACAAAACCAGTCCCACTATGGCATGCACTGTCTTAACTCAAGGTGCCATTTACATGCTGGAAGTTCAGATGTGCTGCATGACTGCTGAAGGCTGGGACACCAGCAACCCAGAGCTTCATGACAGTGTCACCTGCTAGAACGGAGTGTGAATTCTCCTCGTCTAGTCTTGACTATGCAGAGTCATAGATGTTTAGCAAAATTTTTAATTCACTTTGGGAGAAAAAACACATTCTTGGCTTTCTTGATTTTTCAGAGTTGAAGGAATTCAAAAGGTCCAATTAATAGTCTTACAGGTTTTTTATCTGTTTTAATGGTTTCACAGAACTTCAAGTATCATTATTTCAGTTTTCCACTGAGTTTTTGCAGCAGGAAGTATATTGCTGAGGGAAGAAAAAATTCTGCTTGGTAATGTTTTGAGGTTTGGAGAAATAATCATCAGTAAAAAATAACTTATTTCTTATTTTTGTCCCTTGTTCTTGTTCTTTCTCAAGGCAATTAAGAAATGCTTAAAGTGTAAGGATGTCTACTCCTCCCCTGGTCCTTGCAATAACATAAAGGTTCATTTTAGCTTGATGTCTGCCTCTCTATTTTTCCCCCCCTTCATTTACGCAAAGTCTGTACAGATGCACTATGTAAATGCCCTTTCTCATGTTGGGATTCCCTGGGGACAGCGTGTAAACCCTTAACCTCCGCTGCTAATGTAATGCTGTACTTCAGCCACATGTATGCAACTTAGGAACTTACCTCTGTAGCCTCACTCACACACCTTTGAACTGCATTTATGGCAGGTTGTACATGCTGCTGCCTCTATATTTGGRTAATAAAGATATGAAAATGAATGTTCTTAGTTCATTTTCTGTGCATATCATGGATGGATACAGTTACAAAAAAGGACTTAAAGTATGTAGTGGCAGCAGGAAGCCTTATGGAATGAGGAACATCTCTAAGGCATGCTTGTGCATATCTTTCAGTTACAAAACCCACAAAAATGAACCCTTTCCATCTGAAGTCAGGTGAACAAAGGCATTGCAGTTTATTTTACATATTATCAGTGTGTACCCAACATTCCTATTTCAACCGACCTGCAGGGAAGAAAAAGAGACAAAGGAGATGTTAGAGGTAGTGACGTGGCACTCCATGTGCCTGCCCGGACCTGGAGATTATGCGGACTGCAGTGCTCAGGGTACATACATACATATATATATATACACGGATACACATATATACATCTACATGAACATATAGATGCGTATGTATGTATGTAAGTATGTATCACGCTGTTAATCACTGAAGCCTTCTGCTGGAAAGGAGATGTAAAAGACAGGATGTAGCATCTGCAACATCCCCCTTCTCCCCAGATTGTGGATCCACATTGTATGTTAAACAGAGACTGAAACCAGAGCCAAATTATTGAAGTAGATGCAACAGATTTAATCAACGTACCGCACATGGCTGCATCATAGAATTTTTTTACCAAATCCCTGGGTTATGAGTGAGGTTGCAGTGCCTGACAGTTAGTAACTTTAATAATAGGTACCTTTGCTATTTGAGTTAATAAAGGAAGTAGCCTAGTTGCTAAAGTGAGACATGGCATACCTAATGGATGACAAGATGAGGCTACTCCATATTCCATCTTCGAAATTCTACTTCCTGACAGTGGTGATATTGGTCTACAGGTACCTTCACTTCATCCTTACAAAAGTTATCTAAACTGAAAAAAACATTTGAAGTTAGATGTTCTGGTCCTTTAGCAAAAAAGCCCTGTGCATGGAGGATTTACAGGATCAGGCCCTTGATGAGAATGCAACACTTTTTTATTCAGAAATGGGACTTCCTTCTAATACACTTTGAGATTACTTTCATTCACACATAAAGAATTTCAGAGATTAACTCAGTAACTAAGCTTCAGTTTCCTACACATGCCCTAATACTCAAGTGTGGGATCTCAGATTAATGAATTTTATTACACTCCCCTTTCTTAAGAAGTAGCATAAAAAGTGTTTAGTGCAATAGGCTTAGTGCTGATCTGGATATTAAGTGCAGCTTAAGTTGCCTGACAGAAAGTATACAGTGTAAAATAACTGCTGGCAAAACTTTTAAAAGTTATTTTTTCTAGAAAAAATAAACCACAGCATTTGAAAAATAATGCTAGTGGCACTCTGTTCTTCCGCAGCGCCTTTCTTGTCTCTTGAAGTGCTTTGTAGTCACTAATTAGCTAAGAAGGTAATGTACTAATAACAGTACAAATAGGTATTTGCAATATCAGCCCCTCATATCTGTCAAGTACTATATGGTAGAATAGAAAGACATTTACTTTATTAAAAACCCAATAAAATGTAATTCACAATATACAAATACAGATGAGTCCCAAGTTGAAAAAGGCTGAAAAAGACAGATCTTAAGGGAGAGGAAGAAGATGACTCGACATTGTGGGACCTATAATAACGAAAGTATTACCAGGAGCTGATTTCATGTCTGATGATCAGTAACACAAAGGTGGGCAGCAGTGTGGTGAGAGACAACTTTCAATATTAGAACTAGCAGAAGTCCTCAAATGTAATAAAGGCAGGAATTAACTGCCATGTGTTACACATCCAATACAAAGCTATTACGGTGACTGCATATAATGATAGCTGAGACCTTTAAGCTATCATGCAACCTGGAAGTGATACAGCAGCCTTATTTAAGAGCCATGTAAGAGATGCGAGGGTTGTTTCGCCTGCCCTTGAAATGCAGTCAGCTCTAGGGAGAAGTGAAGTATCTGTTTAACCACAGAGTTTGATGCTCCACTGCCCCAGACTCCCAGTCCCAGGCCTTATGGGCCGGTTGCACAGCACGCGCGTTTGGTCTCACTTGCCATCAGCTTTCGTGAACGCAGGGAGGGGAAAACACACGAAAGGAAAGTTCTCTGGCCGGGGCCTGGCCTATGTAATTTTAATTGTGGCCTCTGTTGTGGCACTAACTTTGTCGTTTGTGGCCTCTGCCTCTGAACTGCATTTTAGGGGCTCTGTGACTGGCTGAAAATCTCAGTGGGACCTAATGTTGATCCTGTCCAACTCTAGCAGGGGCTTTCCCAGTTTCAAGAGAAACAGAGATAGCCCTATAGCAGATGCTTTCATTTGTTCATAAATTGTGAAAATTTAGATTTTAGATTATATCAGATTAAGGGTGTGTCAGTAAAAGTATTTGTCAATAATGATCCACACTCTGCCGTCATAATTCTGAAATGGTTTTCTTTGTAACATTTGGAAAACTAGCGCAAGCTGTAACAAGACTGAAGAGAAGAAATATCATCTAATGTGCTGTTTTGAAACAATTTTTATCATTTTGATTATCATATAATTAAAGACAGTATAGCAAAGCTGCGCTACAGGAAAAAGTTACATGAGTAACCTGACCTCTTGGGTCCTGGCTCAGTGCAGCCTTAATGTTGTGTTACTTACCAAATTACAGAAATTGGTCCAGAAGGAACCCTAAGGTCCTTCCCTTAATGTAGTCCAAGGGAGGACTTTGAAAGGTTATCATCTCCCCGAAAGCAGGTTACTTCATACGTTTGTCATTTCTGACAGATGTTTGTCTAACTTATTTTTTAGAGAATTCCTCTAATGGCAACTGCACAGATCCTCAGGCAAGCTCTGGGTACAGGTTCTCAACCTTGAAAATTCACCTACTTCGCTGTGTACATAAAACTCAGCAGTCAGTTGTCTTTTATTTATTTTTATTTTTATTTTTAAAGTGTGCTTATATATGTATATATTTATATTTATAAAATGTATATTTGTCTAAGAATGAATGATAGGTAATAGATGTTGATGGAACAGCTAGGAAATAAATAATCAAGAGGATGTATATTAACTCAGACTGTTTTGGTTCACAGCTGACTTGACCATTTAAGAAACAGTAGAAAAATAATCAGCTTTTCCCAAATCTTATTAGCATGTAATCATGATCCAGATTGTATTAGGCCATAACCTACACTGAGCAAAATAACTCTTCTTGAAGGTTCAGCTATAGTGTGTTATTTTATGAAATTGTTTATGTGCATATTTTCAGTATTATATTTATTTATCATCATCCATTACTTAGAAAGTTAGGCTGAAGGAATAGATGTTTATGATACTCAAGGAATGTCACTGCAAGTAATGGGATAAAAATAAGCAATGGGTGAAGGCTGGAAAAAAACCCTGTAATGTCATCGGAATAGCCTGCTAGGTAGTGTTAAAGCACTGGAACATATGTATGGGAAAGTCCTGCACTGGCTGGGAGATGGGCTGGATGATTTAATAGACTTTTCTTTGAGATGTAATTTCTATAACTGGTTGATACATACACTAGTGTTCAGACATTTGGACTCATTTCTTGTTTGTCTGGCAAATTGTTTCTTGTGAAAGGTTATAAATTACAATAAATAGACTTTGTAGAAGATGAGCTACATGATATACTTGGAAAGAGTTTTCAGCTGATATTCAAGACATTAATGCCAAAGCAGAAAAAACCCAATAGAGTCCTAATCCCGTGGTTTTGCTTGAGTGCAGTGCTAGGAAGGTGCACTGCCATAAATAATATTTACATTGAATAGAGTCTTCTGTATTCTAACAATAACTTAGGATAGAAAAGATAAAATAGAGAAACAAATGTTACTTACTTAGAAGTTTTTCCTCCTGAGTTTGCAACAAAGAATTCACTGACGAAGGAGGGAGGGGGAAAGAAGGGAAAGCAAGCATTTATAAAAATGTTGATGTAGTTATAATTAGATCCATTTTAGAACCAAAAGTTTTATGCAGAAACTGACAGAAGGATACACAATAATTATAGTTTGCTGACAAGCTGAATAGAGTTTCCTTTTTTTATCTTATGGTTTTAGGAAACCAAACTGTAAATAAATATGCAGTTTGACAGATTGTAATTGCGATCAGCAAGGCGTCTTTTCATTTAATCAGATGGTGTTATTAAAATGGGGTTACAATTAAACATTTTATAATGTGACGTAGAACTCTATTAAAATTCTCCAGCAAACAGTAATTTGCATTTGATGCTTCTGCAACCCATTTCTATTTGCAGAAACGTTATTGGCTGTGACCTTCCAGTGGATAGGTCTCAGTTTGCTGTTCTCTTCCTACTTTGATAAATGATATTAAGTATCCTCTTTCTTTACTTCACAGTGAAGCTTAAAATATTAATTTTGCGTTCTTTTATTATATTATTTTTGACCCTTGTTAAAACTGCAAGACATTGGCCAAAGCAGGTTTGCACCAGAGGAAATGTGGAATTACCTAAGCATAAATTTTCTTAACTTTAGGAATTGTAGATTTGATCAACCGTAAGCATGTATCTGATTCACAATTAAATGTTTCAAGAGAAAGTAATATGGCTTTTGAAAGATATAAGTAGCATTCATCATATTGCTGCACCTAAGACATTATTCCAGTTTAAGATGACACAAAGTCTTGGGTTTGCCCCTGTCTTTCTGTAGATGTGATCCAGTGATTCCAAGAAATGTAACAAAATGTTTTTCAGGAAGACTTTGAAGCATGATTACTATGATTCCACATCTGTTATTCCCATGTGGAAGTCCACTATTTGTTCCCGTAGTTTTGATAACCTAAGCAGGAGAATATGAATAGTCAGAACTGGTTCAGTATTCTGCCTTCTAAGACTTTTCCAGGCTGTAGCTACTCACTGGGATCACCATCCTCTAAGCAGCAGAAAAGAACAAGGAGAATCATTAGGAGACACGATTTTTGAGCCATTCTTCAGGTRCATGCAGACTCCACTAATGAAACTGTGCATAGGAAATGTTTGGAGCAAGGGGAGTGAGCGATTTGCATCAGCAAATTACATTTACAAGGGTGAAACAGTCTTTGAAAATCAGACAGCTAAGTTACTGCTCCTTTATCTCCCCCTTTTACTTCGGTGGACGTATTTGGAGGAAACATCAGTGGTTTGAGGAAAGGCAACATTTTCCTTACTGGAAAATAATCAGGCAGTGGTTATAAAACATACATTCTTGTTTCTTGTCACTAGTAGTAGACAAAAGAAAGAATAAGGAGGGAAGAAGAAGAAAAGAGGGGGAAAGAAAATTCAAGTACACTTTCAAAGAGGGGGAAAGAAAAGTCAAGTATGCTTTCTTTTGGTGGAAAGTGGAGTTATATGAATACTTGAGAAGAAGAAAAAATGGAAAGAAATTATTTGGTTTGACGTATTTATGCATTTATTTTAACTTTGCATTATCCCTGATTTGGAACCTCTTAACTCTTTCTTACTTTTCCTGTTACTGCTGTGTGTTGGTTTCCCCTTGTGCTGTTCAACAAGTACAATCACTTTAGCGTACATTGATGCAAAGTCTCTAACTCCATCCTGCAACCCCATCAGTTTCTTCTCTTCATCTGTGTGCATATATGCAACATCTTCCCCTTCTTTTTCCTCCAGATCACTTTCCTGAGGAACAGCTTTCAAAAGGTTTCTCAGAGAAAGAGGTCTTCTACCTTCATGCAATGTGATGAAAGAATTGTATTGCCAAAATACTCAGAAATTCAGCAGTCATGTAAAAAAAATAGCAGATTGGCAAAGGAAATTTTAAATTGCTCCTCAACCACAATTGATAGGATAAGCAAAAGGTTTGACTTTGTCCTTCCCTTCCAACATCAAAACAGATAGGGCTGTAACAGCTCTCCAACTGGTCCTCCCTGCGCAACGCAGGATTACTGCCCATGCAGCTTCAAGATGAGTTTGAGGTCACCAGCCTCTGGTAGGGGAGTGCTGTAAATGGTTGAGGAAGAGAACTGAAAATATTGCTTCTCCCTTAGCGTTTCCAATGACAAGCCCAGACACGTAAAGAGGAAAGTGAAGTTAAAAGGTACATAGAAAAAAATGTAACTGGTTTCTCCCCAAGGCTAATTGTGTTTTTTCTAAAACAGGTGAAATACAAACCTGAATCTAATGTTCAAATCAAGGAAAAACTAATTCACATCTTATCTGCACATAGCTGCTTTTTTAAGAGCACATCACCTGGTATACACAGGTGTGAAAGAGAAGATAATCAGGATCAGAAACACAGGTTGAACGCATAGAAATAAATCCATCTTAGGGTTTTGTAGTGCTATCCATCATTGAAAGTATCTGAGCACTCTGTCTTACCTTATAAAGYCTTTACTATTTATTTGCAAAATATAAACCTAATTGTGAAATCGTATTCATGCTGGTGCCCCCTTGGCTGATGTAAGGAAGTATTTCTCAAGAGGAAAAGGCCCTAAACAACGAGGTGGGAAATGCACATAATATTCATCATTTGCATTCAGCTGAAACCTGAGGTTTGTTTTAATAATTCAGAGAGAGATGCCTGATCTAGCATACATGTATCTGTCTTTGAATGTCATGCGTTTTAAAAAGATGCAAGTTGAACAGGATATATGGTTTCTTTATAGTGTTTTTTGCATTTTCAATTGTGTACCATATATTCACATACCACTGTGCGTTACAATCAAGCCTGTTTGATTACTTTCAATTTATGCCATAGGATTTTGTCACTCTTGCTGAAAATTTCAAGACATTTTACTCCAGACTCATTCTTTTTTTTCCCCTCAGATTTATTTACTACCTTTAGAAGTAGAAAAGTCCAATTTCAATCATGTTAGAAATAGCTCATTTTAGACAAGTACGTGCTGCTCTGCTTACAAAACATATATGAGTGGAATATGCAATTACCACAACTCAGTTTCCTGCCACAGAAACATTTCAGCATTATAGCATTACAGAAATAGAATGACATGCATAATGAAAGATTTCAAGATTCACCCAAGGCATTTATTCTCTTCACCTTAATGTTCTCAGCAGTAGCAGAGTATCCATTAAAAGGTACGATGAATTATGGTTGCTTAGCAACCGCAAGGAGCTTGTAACAGCACCAAAGAATGAAATGGCTGGTTGATAAAATGAATTTTCTCTGAGCATTAGCCTGTTGAAACTGCCTTTTCTTGTGGAACATAAAGTGCATTTATTTGTCTCATGCATTTTTTATTAGAAAATTATTTGAGTTCCAGGGACTTGAATCGTTTTGCTACAGGAGATATTTGATTTTAATGTGTTGTACTAAAATAAGTAATAAAAGACATTTTCTTCAAAGTAAAGACACCAAACAAACCTAGGTAGCTCCTTTTGAAGTCAGGAATAAAATCTTATATAAGGTATGTCATTATTCATTTCTAATTAAGAGTGACATTAGCTAAGACTTAAACTTAAATTTTACCTTTGAAGGAAAGTTTGAGACAGTTACCAATATGCAGTGAATAAAAGGAGGGGTTTGGAATTAATCTCGTGGTTTCATCATGAGTGAAATAGGCTTGCCTTCTCTCTTCCCACACGGTATGGTAGCTGTGTCTCGGAGAAGACCAAAAGTGGTTGCACATTCATACCTAGCATTCACTACTTGTTTCTGTGCTAAAAATACATTCATCGTAGGCTTCCATCCAACAGTGAGGAGACGTTTAATTTTCCACTGAGAGTCTCCAGGCTTTCAATAGCAGCCAGAGTTGGATGAGCATTTTTGGCAGAGAAGGTTTTTATTAGAAAACGCCAGAACAGTGAAACCAAAGTTGAGGCAAGGGGAATACATCAGTTGCGATTAATCTTTCATTGGCAATATTTTCTGAGAATCGGGACTGTCTGGTCAGGACATGAGAAAAAGGGAGATCAAAAGAGAAAGAGTGAGAGACCTGCCCATTCCAGAATATCCAGAACATCCATCTGGATGTATGAGACCAAAGCTTAGGCTTCTACACAGCATTATTTAGAGCAAGAACTTAACTTTTTGGTTTTGTAGCCCATAAGAATGCCCAAGTGATTAGTTATTATTAGTCTACAGTCTTTTAGTCTTTCTTATGAGACTTAAGACAGTGACATAATTGTTCTTATACAATTTAATAAAGATCTTTTAAAAGGCTTCAGACCTTACTTTACTGATGAAAATAGTTCCATTGACTCCCATGCGAACACCTGGGTGAGAAGCGACTGTAACCCTGCTACTGCATGGTGAATCAGTAGATCATGATCTTCTGAGAGTGCCCTGGGGTCTGTATGAGTGGGGAGTCCTTGGTGCAACCTCGAGCCACTGTTGCGTTTTCTGGCAAAGCAAACGAGGTCGTGTGCGTGCAGTTTGCATGGTGAATCTGAGTGGCAGCTGAGAGGAATGGCTGGGGAGCCAGGGAGATGGAGGAGTCCTTCTTGGCTTAGAAGTGTTTCTCAAATTCTGGACTGGAACTAGAGTAAGACAGCAAATCTAATAATCAAGATGAGATAAGATGACTCATTTATGTGCTACCTACCTGGCAGGAAAGAATCAGAATGAGACAGCATTAAAAATGTTGAAGGGTCTTGCAGTGAGCTGCCTTGTCATGGAAGTTTTAGACCTGTATTTCCGTGTCCAGACCAATTCTGGTGATGCTGCTGAGAGCACTGCTATTGACTGCTATTGGTAAGGGACGGGCTATTGCAGTTAACATGATAGCAAACATTGGCAGCCTAACAGAAAACAGATTTCAGTTAAGTTGACAACATGGCAACATCTTTTACAGAGCTTTTTTTACTGCAAATTAAATGCCCTGGGAGATACATAACTAAAGGCAATAATAACCTTTTGGGACTAAAATATAATTCCGCTCAAGTGAAAATGAAAGAAAACTCGTATTAAGTGGTAAGATCTTGCCTCTTTAAAGTACGTGCTGATAATCAAACATTAAAAGTGAAACACTGTTCATCTACAAAGGTGCAAATTAAAATTCCAGAGAGAGCGCTTGACTGATTTATTTAACAAAGAGTTTAATACAGCAGAATCCCACTTGAACATAAAACTATTACATTCACAATAATCCTGTCTAGCTGTTGGGAGATCCAAATTAAAACTCTCACTGATATTTGCTTAAATCTCATAAATTGCACAGAATTAGAGCATATTGAAGTTGTGTATTTACTGTGATCTTACTGTCTAATAGGTTTTTAACAATTTAAAATGATGACTGAAAATATGTATTTTCCCCTCAGATGATTCAAGTAGTGTGTATTTTATTCCCATATTCTAATTTAATACCCACTTGTTTATTAACTTACTAGTGTCAACATGACAAGGCTGTATTGAATGCAGACTAAATGTTCCATTTAAACAGATAATTTATTTTGTTATTAGTATTAAGGTGTTATGAGAAGATTATTCAGTTCAAGCTGGTGGATTAATAATACTACTTCTCAAGGAGATATTTTCATGCTCATTTACTATGTTCCATTGTTTCCATTCATACCTATAGAAGAACAGATGTTTGTTTCTTTTCCACTTGTGATTCCGATGATTTAGTAGTGATATTACTTACTGTGTTCTGTTCCACTATTCAGTAGCCTCTGGAGGATTTAATTTATGGATTTTTTTGTATGAAAATCTCAAAATTGTACAGACACCTGAAATTCAGTTTAGAAGAGGAATTGCAGTTCTACAGAACATCTCAAATGACTGGCAAGTATTTCAAAATCAGGGTTTGTGACCTCTTTTCTCCAGACCAGCTGCAGTGACATATTCAAGTCTTTTAGGTTGGGTGGGCAAGTAGAGGTTTTAAATTTGATCCGTTAGTAAGATTCCCCACATTTTAGTTAGCACACATTGCAGATGTTGACTTAAAAAAGATAATAAATCTGGGGTGATAAAGTTAGGTTAAAAATGTGATAAATTAGTAACCTCAGATAGCCAGTAATTTTGCCAGGTTTTGATAGTACGTTAAAAATAATCATGGCATTCATGGTGCAATCTTTCTTTTGTGAGACTGATCTAATAAAACAAGAATGTGCACACACCCACCTAAGAAGTAATCATTATTCATGCTTTGTAGAAAAAGGTAGAGTTCCAGGTCTGCAGTTCTTGCTCACAGCTACATTATATAAGGAATTAGATTAATTTAATTTATGAAAATGTACAGTTGTGCCAGCTGGAGAACATAGAGTCAATCCTGTCTGTTGTTGCACATCACCAAGAATTATTGAACGAGGAACTAACCGCTGTTGCAAAGCCCCAGTTGCTATAAAGCAGTGAGCAAAATTAAAGCAGTAGAGAAGGCTTATTTTATGCCCAGACATACACAGCACCAAAAAAGGACTCAAAGTATACATTTGTGTGTGAACCTAGCAGTAACCACAAAATTGTTGCCGTGCTTTGATTGTGGCCCTCTTCCAAAAGAACTTGTTATATCAGAGCAACATGTCTAATGCATTTTTGCATGAATATAATAAAAACAGGGTGTGATCTGACCAAATGCACTGACATAACCACTGCATACTTTTACGTGAATCTGTCAAATGTGGAGCATGTTGCATAAGAGTACTCTATTTCTTACAGCTGCCTGAATTAAATAATGTACATAAGCCTCCTCAGAAACAAAGTCAATAAMGAGCTGTCTGGTTACATGTACTTTTGTATGACTTCTGGTTAACTCAAAAGCCCCAAATATGATATAGAGCTCTAGAATATGGTGTGGGTTTGAGACACTCTCTGGGGAACCTTTATCTGCATATAGGGTTTTTTTTAATATGTGACAGTTTTATATCAAGGATAATGATCTTTATATAATAAGTAATCTAAATACAGTCAAACTCATCATGAGTGAACATGGTTTATTTTGTTGAACTGTTTCATAGATCAGAGTTTAGAAATCTTTTTAGAAGTTACATTAAAAAGGATATTTTTGCTGTTTTCTGGCACGTAATGCATCTGTCGATTAAAGTGGAAGGCACGTCACTCTGGTTTTTCTGTTGACACATGCTACAGTCTGTTGGGAATGTCATAGCCAAGAAAACCACCTTGTGATATTCTTTTCGCTTTGCACAGACATGCCAAGAAATGCTGCATTACTGCATTACTAACCAGAAAACATTGGGAAATTCTGGTAGTGATCAGAGAGGCAGTGAGTGCTGTTTGGTAGCTAATACATTTCTACTATTCTCACTAGTAAGTGAAGAACCCTTGAAAAATCGTATTCAGTGCAATTCTTGCAAACACATATGTTGATTAAGGGTCTTAGTACCTCCCGTTTTAGTCAGAGACGACTTGTTGTCCTATCATCTTTGCAATTGCTATTTAGGTTTATGCCAAGTCCTTTAAAATATTGGCTGAAAAGACTAGTTGTAATTTAGCCATCAGAAGGAGACATATGGTAGATAAAAATGCGTAAACAAAATTTCAAGCCTGGTTGAGGGTATAGGTTAAAAACTGACATAATGGCCAGAAGCAGAGGCACAGAAAAAACTGCCCATGGCAAGTTTTGAAAAGCAGCTATTCCAGAACACAGAAAGTAGTTGTGCGTGGTGTAAGCTTGATGTCCATTTGCCTACTGAGATATTTCATCTTCTTTTAAAATAGGATTGGATTCTCATGCTTCAGCTTAGTATCAGTCTATTTTGTGCATACAATAACAATTATTTGTACAAGTCTCTAAGTTGCCCAAACAGTTACAGGTGGCATTTTAGGTAGTTAGATGGACATACAGCTACTAGGAAATGTAAATCATAGTATTCATCTGTACTTGCTCATGTACATGTAGAGTAGGACAGTATCACAGTCAAACATGAATTTACAAGTTTAATGATAGAACTGAATTCTGCCTTCATATTAACATTACAGCCAACAATAACATATATACATATCTGAGAGGAGATATGATTCCTTGGGTGCTAATAGAGCAGATCAAGTGAAAATCTGTCCTTTCCATTTAAAGATGGAAAAAAATAATGAGGAACATTTAGTGATAATATGAAGGGGGAATATGAGGTCTTTCATGCTTAATTTCCCACCCCTGAAACTTCAGGTTTTCAAGTGCATGCAATCTGCAAAGATACTTTTAGTTGAAAAATCATGTTAAGATTTTTTCAGAACAGGTGTGTATCTCCATCTTCAACCTTACTGCCTACTGCACTAAGTACAGGATGGGGACATGATGTCTCTGGTGAACTGCTGAAGGATCCTTCAGAGAATTCCTCATGCTTCCATAGCATTTCCATGAAATCCACATAGTTCCTCTGACAGGGTCGCAGTCCAAAATACAGACAGGTTGAAGTAATTGATGAAAGAAGCGATCAGATTAAGGACTTAATGACTGACAGAGAAAGCTACTCCTAGGTCTTCTAGGTCATGAATCAAATCCCATTGAAATATTTGGAAAGGCTTGCAATGCTTCTGATGAACTTTGGGTAGGACCTTTGTTGTGCATAGAAGTGCTCTTATCTTGGGTTTTACATTTGCCGGAGAAATTTCTGTCTGTGCCTCAGTTTCTCTGTTTGAAATGGGGAAAAAGATGTTTATCTGCATTACTGGGGCTTAGTAACTGTTTGGAAGGTGCAGTAAAATAGAGTGGTGGGATCTATAATACAGTATGTAAAAAGTCTTTTGTACTTAAAAATCCTGTATTATGGATCCCTTGTACAAATAAATTATCTAGTTTACCTTTCTCTTTGTAAAGTTAATGCATTTTCTTAACCTTATACCTGTTTTGTTTTGTTTGAGAAAGCAGAAGCTATTCTGCTTCTGTATTCTTCCTCACTGCAGAATTTGAGTTGAAGGATTATTTTTATTGTATCTATTTGAGTAGGGAAAAAACCACACCACCAAACAATACAGGTATTATAGAAAAGCTCATAAATTTGTGTCAGCCTCTGCTTCCTAGGCCTTAATCGAGGATTTCTCATCTTCATTCATTGTCAGTTTTTCCAGAGCAGATTGAGATAAATGTCTTTTATCACCCAACCATTGCAGGTGCATATTCCACTTCGAGGAGCTGGTGTTAAGCATCTCTGTTAGGTAGACAGAGTATAAAGGGCCAGGATTTTCCCCTCTGTAGAGAATGGGCTATAAAAACATGCAAGTCTTTGCGCTATGTCTTTGTGGATCTGCGCTGTGCTATGTCCTGGTTTATACCTATGCACTTCTGCTCATGGGCCATCCCTCCTTTCCCTAGGCTGTATGTGGCATCAAGGGAATCCCCATCAAGAGGAGTGCTGGCTTAGGACAGGGTAACCAAAATCCTCCTGGTTGCTGGTGTGGTTCAAGAAGCGGGGCTACAGGTTTATAGCAGCAGCAGAAAGGAACACATGGCAGTCAAAAAGGCCTGGGGAGAGGCATCAGAATCAAACATGCTCATGAAGATCCTTCAAACTGCTTCATGAAGGAGAATAGCATAGTGGTGGCCTGCGGTGGAGCACTGTGAGCAGCTGGAGGGCTGTCCAAAATCTGTCCTCTAATGCTGATGTAAGACTCATTCCTGATGCCAGGAGATGCTGTGTTGGAGTATCTTTTCACATACCTCTTCATACATATGTCTGCTGGAGGAAGTAAACAGTACTCTTAGGTCTAGGGAAATCAGCTGCATTTCATGAGTCCTGGAGTTCTTAATTTTAGATTTTCTTCTGTTGGTAATATTTCCCTGTACCCCAGAAAGGTGCAATAAGGAGCATGCATAGGGCGTTGTTCTTCTTTGATTTAGCTTTATTAAAAGTTTCATAACACAAGCTTTACAGTGGATGAGGATGGTGAGGCATTTAATCTCTGCTTCCTTTTTAGTTTAACTGAAGAGTTTTCAACCTCAGTCCATACCAGAACTTTGACTTTGGCATCAGAACAAGTTGTTATTTATTGTCTTGGTTGTTGGGAGGTATTTGTGCAGTGAGCAAGATTGTTGCTTATTTTGCCACTGACTTTTTTCCCTCTGTATATAAAGATATTTTTGTGAAGATTTTACAACTCGCACAGTGAGACCTGCACCCTTTCTTCAGTCCTTGTATGTATTTACAGGCCCACGAAACTGTCAACCCCTGGCTGGAGGAGCAATCCAGTGGCAGGAATTGAGAACAGCCACAGACTCATTTGCAAAGACTGGACATAAGCAGAGTGCCAAGAGGAGGGTTTGTTTTGCTAGAATTGTGTCTGGATGCAGCAGCAGCACAGAGTTAGGCAAATTTTGGCTAGTGTTCCTGCCAGGTACAGACTGATGTGATTTACACTACTCTAATCCTGCTAAAGGTAACTCTTTCCCTGGCCTGCAAGTTGTGTGCCATGTCTTGAATGGGTGAAAATTCCCGTTATGTGCTATTGATCTTGTGTTGGCCACCAGTCGTTTGTTCTGTTCTGTGCTAATTTATGCTTATCAAGTATTAAAAGTACTGCCTCGACTTGGGATAGTTCAAGGATTCTTTGTGAGACATAATTACATAGCAATGTAAAAGACCTGGGGTTTGTTCCAAAACATACACATGAACTGGATCCAACTAGAATCAGATAAACATTTTCTACTGGCATTTCTAATAGAGATTCTGTCATTTTTAGAAGTTTTTAAACACATTTCCATGGCTTTTTGAAGACTTCTGTGTTGGTTACTTAGTTGGTGATTTCTTTGTTAACATGTGCAAGTGTTCATTTATTCTTTTGGCATCCTTATTTTACCATTTGCCTCTGTGGAGGAAAAGCTTTTTAAAATACACCAGTGAAATGTTAACTAAGAGTAAGATGATCATATTTTAAGGTTATATTTTCTGATTCTCACCGAATGCTTACTTGGGACTAAATTGTCAGTGGGATGTTTTAATTCTACCCATCCATATTGGCTGGTCTGAGTGCTCCATTTTGTGCAAAATGGGATTTTTAATTTGCAATTAAAAAATCCCCCAACCTTCTGTAAGTTTGACTACATGCCCACCCCTCTCTTTCTGCATTCAGAGGAACCTGTCATCCTTCTGTGGGGGTTTCTTACAAATAAAAGAAAGGAGAGTTGGCCTGTAGAGATTCCACAGCAAATACAGAAAGAGAAATTAGCTTATAACATTAGTGATGTTAACTATATTATTCAAAGCTATTCAGAGTACCTCGTTCTTTTGTTTGCAGGCATTCTTATTTCCAAAGTACTTCTACCTCTAATGATACTGTATGAAAGCCAGATTAGTTAGATAGAGGCACAACTCCTCCCATTTCAGACTGCAAACACAGAATTGAGCTTGTAAACATACAGACTTGGCCTTTTGAATATCTGGCCCTAAATGTTTCATGGCCCTTATACAGTGCACACTTATAATTGAATTACGCTGAGAGGAGAACATGTTATTGTGTTGTCTTCTCTAGGGTTCATAATAATTCTTATCATGTATTTCCAGAAGATGTTACTTTATTTTATTCCTGGCATTACAGACAATCCTTTAACGTACTTAATCTTGAAGGGCTCCTTGTGTAAGAGCTACTTGCTCAAGCAAGGACTGTTCAAATGGGTAAAGACAAATCAGTTGGGCCTTATTTCTGGTATTTAGGCACAACACTGTGCAAGAAGAGGAAGAAGGAAGGGGAAATGGCTGTGCAGTGGCACCGGTCCCAGCAGCTCACAGAGCACTTCCCAGAGTCTTTTTATGGAAACGCAGAGCCACGGTGGTGCTGGACCCTATAGCATTCGTGGCTGTTCAAGTGTTGGCTTTACTAGCCAGCACATAGGTCGAAGGAGCAGCATGACCGCTTGTACCTCTTCCAACCCATCTTTGTCATTCTGTGCACAGCCGCAGAGGGAAAGAGAGCAATGCCCGTGCCCCTCCAAATGACAGGACCGTGATCCTGCCTTGCCCTGCATGGGAGTGGGTCTTTACGTTTACCTCCCATGCTGTGTGGCCGTGCAATGCTCACGGCAGGCAGGAACGAAAAAGAACATGAGATACCAGGCTTGTGCAGCCCCTTGTGAATGAGGTTGTGTGCGTTAGCCAGGGAGAGGACTGGATAAGATGACACCCTGTTTAACACAGTGAGCCTTTAGCACTACTGCAGTAATGTTGCAGAGGAACGTGTGAGACTGAGTGTTGGACTTCTTAATATGAAGTTTGCTGAATATCCTGAATAAACTGTTCTGTGTGCAATGGGTATTAATTAAAAACATATGTGAAAGTAAAAACATTCTGTAGTTGTACATCGATAGGTCTGAGCTGTAGTTAAGCTACTTAAGTAGTAACTAGCAGTGGTGTATATAATATAGTAACAGATTTGCATAACATAAACATTCTGAGTATCAAGTTGTGGCCCATATACTTCTTGTGATATTATCATTACTAATCTTATGGCTTAGCGCTACATGCTTGACAGGCTACTTATACATTATAATAAACTGTTATTACACAGGCACCCTTGCAGAGTAACCATAGTTACACACACAGTACACTTCTTTTGGTTAAAGTAAACACAAATATAATCATCGGGGTCAGTCGTGGAGCTTTGTAGGTTAAGAGTTTGCTGCCAGCAGTGAATAAAAGGAATGTATCTAGCAGTTCAAAGTAAAATTCACTCACCCTTTTATGAAGATTGAAACGTGCTATTAAAGTAAATTATTACAGTGATTTGTTTTATTTTTGTCTTTGTGATATGATTACTTTGAGTCATCACCATTTTGGTTAGAGAACCTGAAAAAAAATCCTCTTTAGTACCAGCCTCATCATCTCAGTAGAGTAGCTTGACAGTCCATTCTAATGCATTTTAACCAACTTATAAATCATTTTCTAGAGGCTAATGATTTATTACTGCTGTAATGAACTTCAGAGGCATCAATACATTAGTATCCACTTTGAAAAAAAGCCATTGTCAAATCCTATTGGAATGATGATCAGTTTACTATTGTTATTAATGACCTCGATCAACTCTTTGAATCTATGAATAACCCTGTTAGATGACAGAGGTCTTCCATTTGGGCAAAAATCAATGCATATGTAAAATAAAATTATGTGGCTTTCTGGACCTTTTATCAGTGCCTATGTTCCTGTTGTCTGCAAAGATTCAGAACTACTTGTAAGTTCACCAAAGCTGGGGTGATTTTAGGAATAGGAATCCCTGGAAATATTTTAAATTCAAAATTGGGCACTGTCTCTGTTTTAGGAGAGACTGCTTGTTGCTTTGTTACCTAAACACTTTCCAGGTGTGGATATATGCTGGCTACTTAATAGACATGTGAGGTCTCAAATGGAATTCTTACTGCTGTCTCCTTTATTTTTTCTCTGTGGTGGAAGGAGTCCGTAATACAGGGAAGTATACATTATAGACTGTACGAAGTGCTGGTTCTTAAGTTCCTGAATTATGGGGTTTTCCCCCTTTCTTTTTGAAATAAAAAAAAGACCTCAGTGACTTGACCAAAATAGTAATTACCATGTTAAGTTTTTTTCAGTGTTCAGAGATGTCAGAAATTTGACCTTTGAGGCTTTTAAATCTGACCTTGTTGCTTCTTTCCATTCATTAAGCTACAACCTTTGCTCTCTTGTCATAAAAGATAAATGAAGATTCACACAATCTTTATTTAAGAGAAGATTTATTGTTTACATTAATGTAGATTAAGTAGAAGCAAACCAATTATTTATCGTGCCAATCATGTCTTCCTGAACTTTAAGTTAGTTATCACAGTTCTATAATTACCATTTCCAAATGTTCATTGCAAACTCAAAGCGTAAATAGATTTTTTTAAATGTCTTTGAAGATGTTATTATATTATATGAATAAGTGGAAGAATACTTCTAGACTTCCATGTAATGATCTAGAGAAAGAAATTAAATTTCAAAATTAAATAGCAAAAATATGGCCTTCACACACATAACATTGTATTTAAATGATTCTTCTGCTCAGTATTTTCCACTCTGGAAGCAAATGATAGAATTTTCTGTTGCCACTGAAGCACATTCATTGACACACAAATTAAAAACTGAAGAAATTTTATCAAACAAACCTAGAAGTTGTTCAAATTCATCACTTTGCTCATATATTCAATACTCAGAATTTGTACACGGAGGTAGAAACTTGGGGTTTGTTACTGGTTTTGGTTTTGTTTTCAGCTTTGTTAACATATCCATCTGAAAGGAAGTTGCTTGAAATTGCTTGTTTAGTGCTAGATTATAACTAACACTGTATGGATTCACAAAGTGACAGGAGGAAAAGAGGCAAGAATACCCTCCAGCGTATGTGCGCTACCACATCCCTTGAGGTCTGGCTGAAACCAACATAAATGTTTTCTCAGATGTCTCACGGAGAGGGTATATTGTACCCCCAGGAGCGATCACCTCTCTCCCTGCTTCAGGCATGACAGTGCCAGAGGTAGAGATGGTACTTCTGGAGACGTGTGAAGTCTCTTGCTCTCCCACTGTTCATTTGGACCATGACCTGTAGTTGGTTACTTCACTGTGAAGCTTGGTGGTAACCAGAACGTGGCTTCACTTTTGGCATCTAAAGTGTGCTGCTAATGTGCTAGTGTGAAATATATGCAAAACACAATCTTCCAAAGAGGCAGGAAAAGCGCYTTTGGACTTAAAAGACAGTGAGAATAGTCCTGCTTCTAAACAGAAGTCTGGAGATGGGCACCAGTGGCAGCAGCTTGGAGTCAAAAACACAAGGCCTCATTTTGCAGAGTATTTAAGACTAATATTAAAGCTAAGCAAAAGCATATACAACAGTGGAAATCAACGTGTATCTTTAAATGTGAGTTATATTGGGGGATCATCTTGATACRTTATAGCATAGCAGTTCATACATTTCTGATCCTGACTTTTTGAGGCCTTGGGAGCCAAAGTATAGCTTAGCTCCTTGATTCATATGCAGTTCAGCGAGGCTTTGCTTCTTAAGCATGTCAGATGAGATCAAGCTTTGCAAATGCTCACAAGTTAACTAGCCAGACCTGCCATCTCAGAACTACACTGGAAAACAACCCAAAGCCATGTGTCATGTACCCATACCTCTGAGGACACATGGGTAGATGGTTGAGGTCAGCCTACGCACTGCAATTTGGGAGGAACGAATTAGGTAACAGTGGGATAGCAACTAGGTATAGCTGCTTCATTCAGCAGTTTTTAGAAGGTTAAGTGGCATGGCACTTATTTCAGGGAATATCTGCTACATAAATTAAATAGTTTTTCAGGAGTTATCACAGAAATTGAAAGCTGCATTCGAATTCCACTCACTGTATTTTACTGTTATTCCTAGTGTAAGTGGCATCAAAACTGTACTCCAGAACAGAACAAAATTCTTTCTTTAAAATGCACAGGTATATCATACCTGCTGAATTCTTCATTAAAGTCAGGATTTAATTTAGTTATTAAACATGTATTTTTTCCTTACATTTAGAATGGCATATAGTTGAATCATCTCTCATCTATCCATCAGTATATATATTCTATACATAACTTGGTTTTAAATATTCTCTTGTATTGATGATCTTCCTAATTTAATTACATTAAGTACTGGCACATATTTATTTCTACCATAGGAAAACACTGTAACTTTGTTGTTACAAGAATTGAAATCATAGAATGTAGATTTAAAGTACGTTTTTTGTTCTGGTTCTTTAAAAAATGCATTTCTTACTCTGTGTGGGAGAGGTAAGCACTTTGCATTTCACCAAAATGGTTATGAAAACGAGATGTCCACGTATTATGCAAATAAATCATTAAGATCAGTATTTCAAAATATATAGGGAAACTATAGCCCGGGTTTGGATCCTCTCAATGACAAAAGAAAGGAAAAAAGCTGTTTTTTCTGTCCCTAAATCAGAATCCATGTGCTAAAAAACATCACAGACTACTCTAAAGAACCATTCTCAGATGCTACCTGAATTCATCTTTTAGCAGATTCTGAGAGTTTCTGCCAGGGGAGGGGAGGATTTCCTGTTCTACTTTCTACAATATTAATTACAGTATTTGGATTTGCTAGACAGCAGTAACAGGAAGATGTCTCTTGTTAAATTGGTGTCAGTAAAAACAGAACATTTTCTTTAACATCAGTAAAGTTTTTCACAGTAGTTGCCAGCCACAGTGGTCCAGTCAGACTTTAAAGATTATCAGAACTGACAACCACTGAGTAAGTGTAGAAATTCCATATAATTCTGCAATAAAGTGATGCTTTGATGATTCAGAATTTTAATATATGTATTCCAAAATTTCAGTCCTAGAATACTGTCATAATATTCATGTTATTAAATAACATGGAATGAGGTGTTGGGGAAAAAAACCTTAAAAGCAAAATAATTTGAAAATGAGATAAAGCGGAAAAGCATGGCTTGTAGTTATATGTTGCCACAACTACTCACCTATATTTCAGCTGAGGAAATGAAAAAGTATTCAATGAATTTTAACACCTTGTAGTGTTCATGTTTGCCTTTTGCGTGTGTTTATTTTTGCTAGTCCTGAAATTACAGAATGAATTAAAAGCTGAAAAACTTGAGCATCACATTGATAACATGCTTATCATTCTAAAGTACTTCTAGTGTGTTCACTTTACTAACCTTATATGCAAATATATCAAGATTAATTGGTTACAAGTCTTCTGTTACCTTTTCTAAAATTAAGGAAAGCATTTTGGATGCAATGACAGCTTGCCAAGCTCCAGACTGAGACAGATAGAGGATGTTAGGCCTCAGTGTAGAAGGAAGAAGGCACTGCTACTTTGGTTCTTTTCATAATTATTTTTGTTGTACTTCCTAAATAGCAGTGGTAGTTACATGCAAAATATTTTTTATTAAAACATAAGATTTAGTATCTGTTATTTTAAACACTGCAAAGTGCAGTTATTTTTCAGAACATTATAATACCACTGATAGAGTATGATATGGAGCAATGTTTATCATGTGTCAGTAATTTTCAAACTAAATTATCTCAGCAATACTTCTAAGACATAGCAAGTGTTACTTGTTTATGAGCAGGGATTTGCTGGTTTGTTTGTTTCTTATATGTCAGCCCTTTTCTCTCTGTTGTGCTGGAATGGGATTGTTTTAGGTGGCAGAGGTTGGTAATTCATCTAGAATTCATTTAAGAATTCAGTTTACCATTTCTTGGCAAGAATGGAGCCCTACTTACAATCCTATGGTTTTGTTGACTACAATGCTGGCAGAAGTTACATTTAATAATGTAAGAAGATTAATTGGAGTTACCATGGGGAGCGAGTATTCTATATATGACTATATCTGAACAATCTATCTTAAAAAACAACACTTCTTATGGCAGATGCTGTTTACTCAACTTTGAGAATAAAAGYAGTCCATTTCAGGTACCATAAAGGTCAACCATAGCATTACAGTGTGCAAAAGCAGCTCAGAATTTCAAAAATAAATCTCTAAATTCTCTAAAATTAAATATATCATTTTAAAAACTTTTAAATAATTTTTTTCCTAAATATTACAGATGTAGGGATTAAAATTCTTTAAAATTAACTTTATAAATGCATAGGAGTAATTAAATGCATGGGCTTGATTTTAAGGTTTCCATAATGGGATGTAGTTTTCATGGAGAGTATCATAGAAGGCACTCTAGGATCCTTCCTTTTCTCTAACACTTGCATATTTTCTATGTATGTTGGTGCAGTTCTCCTTAGAAACCTAGAATGTAAATGCAATGCCAATGTCTTTTTTGTAGTTAATGATCAAGGTTAACAGAATTATCTAGGTATGTTTTTCTTTTTCATTCGAAAATGCTTTTATTCTCTTGTCTTCTTAAAACGCAAAACAAAGGAACCAAGATTTTTTTATTATATGGTTTTAAGTGTAGCAACAGAAGTATAATTTGTTGAAATGCCTCTGTCAGTCAAATGCAGCATGTTCTCTTTATTCTTCAGAGAAAGAGGACTCTGAAGTCCTCTTTCAAACTCATTCAATTGCTTATCTGTAAACACCACTGGGGCCCTGTTTTGGCTTTACATTCATGAGGAACTCCTCTGCTTTTCTCAGATGAAGAGTTAGACACTTAAAATGACAATTTCACTTACTGTAAATTACACTATACGTATGTCTGTCTGAAAATCATTGTGCTTCTTGACTACCAGAAAGTTGCATATTGAAAACAGGAGAAGGAAGGATAATTGAAGGAACTCGACCTATCTAGTGCATTACTCATGTCCTCCTCTTTCAAAATGTAATGTAAATGAAGGCTAATGCATAAGCTGAAGTTGACTTTGTTCGGTTTATTTTCTTTCCATATGCTTCTAATTTCCTTATTCCACTAGTCACTCGTACATCCTTCATCAGTCCTTCATTAGTTATTCAGTCAGATTTTATGTAAACTGAGTCCTGAGATCTATGTACTAAACCTAGGAAGGTAATTATGAAAATTGCCCATGCAAATTGGGTAAAGGCACACATAAATTACCAGGTGGAGACTTAGCTAGTAGTTTGCTTGCATATTTACCTGAATTGCATTCATAATTGCAGTAATTACGTGAACAGTCATGGATGCACTTTTGCACACACAGCAACTACATTTTAAAATTTCTTCCTGAAGTGAATAAAATGATTGCTTTGCTGAGAGAAGTAAGAGAGGATAAGGTGAGTTTCTGTAGTTACAAAATTCACAATTGCTAGTAGAGGATGACCCTATTCTAGAGTATTAATGAAACTTAAAGAGCTGTGGTAACACGCTGTAAAGTTACACACTGGTTGAATGGTACACTAGTATGAAGAGCTCACCTGAAGGCAGCCTGTGGCACGTGAACAAGACAAACCAGTGTGGATAGGTCTTTCTGTCATTTGGGATATTCCTCTGTCATGTCATTTTGAGATTAGGTGAATTCTAATCTTTCTAATGGTTAAATATTCTCTTCCATGGCATCTGAGTACTTGCCTCGTCAGGGTAGCTTCCAGGGTTACCTTCTGGCAGTATAAAAGCTTGGCACGTAGATCCCATCTTAGATTTGGATGCATTTTATTCAATTATATTAATCTGGATTTGACCTGTTAATACACTGAAAATTAGAACCAAGGCCTCTTTCTGTCAACAGAGCTGATGTATGGGCAGCATAAGAGTTTGGGGATTTCAGAACAAGCTTGGTGTGCTCACACCAGCCTGAAACCTGGGAAACGTAAGCAGTTGTGTTTTGTACTGTATGAATATTATTGCTTATCATCATGTTCAGCTCCGGATAGCAGTAGGTTAGATAGTCCCAAATAGAAGTTAGAAGTAGATTAATATGACTAGACCCTCATCCAAGAAGAAAGGGAAGGGGAAAACATCCTAGACAACTTCAGATTTTCTTTAAAATGATGCAACTATTCATCCAGACTAAAACATTTCAACACTTTGATGAACTTGTGAGGCTATGCTGAGAAAACACCAGGGCCATTTCTTTGAAAGGTTGTCTTCTCTCTGGACAACATCACTCTGAATGGACAGTGGTTATGGCCTTCTCTAGCTTGAAAAATTCTCTCTAAAGTCCAACTTTGTGGTCTTTCATTAATCTGCTGTGTTGCCTATGTATCGTTCTCTTTCTTCACCATGAAGACATAATTTCCAAAGCTTGAAACTTCTTGTATTTCAGGGTTGGTTTTTTTAATGTCCTGAGCTTGTGTTCTGTAAATTTCTTCATTCACTATTTTTTTTCCCTTGTAGATAGCAATTGGTTCCTCCCTAAATTTCACTATAAAACTTTACTGTATTGTAGTGGATTCCGTACAAAACAGGTGATGTACCCTGAGTTTTGCTACTATCTATGTCAGGATATGCAAAACAAGTATTATATCATAACACATTCGTACCGCAGACTCCAGTATGCTTCCCTGGCATGCAGGAATAGAGTGAAATCACTGTATATATGGTCATAAAAAAATCACTTCCCCACCTGTCAGTTGCTGCTCAGCAATGTTGAAAGTAAAAGTTTGTAAGATAAAGGAAAAAAGAAGTTTTCTCGGCCAAACCAAGGTTGCTGCATTATTCTAAAGATGAATGGAACAATAAGAGGCTTCACGATCAAAAAGAATAGACTGAATAATGAGTTTAGAACGAAATCATAAGTTGCGATTGCCCAAAGTATTTCTTTTCAAGAAGTTATGGCTTTTGCTTTTTTCTCTTAAATTGTTTCGGTAAGTTGATCAGGCTTTATTAAGGAAGGTATCCAACATTTAGAAATATCAAACCAGGAAAATAAAGATATATTCTTAAATTAAAAAGAAGGTTCCCAGGAAGGTCTTCTGTTGCATGCTAATATAATGGACACTAAGCAAAATAGATTTACTAATTTTAATCTTTTGAGACTGCTGGATATCTGTTCATCTTCTACATAGTTGAAAATAAAATAATTGAGATTTTTCTTGTTTCAGAATTATAATATTGGACTTGGCAAGCTGCAGATGGATAATTACACTGAAGATGTTAAATAGGTTTTAGAGACAAAATTGTAAATAATACAATACAGAAGAATGATGGACTTATTAGCATATCATTAAATCGCTTTTTCCCTGAGAGCCAAGCATATTTTTCATAACTTACAAGTGTCTTGCCTAGCAGTAACACGTGCTTAACATTTACAAAACCCACAATATTTGACTATGGCATTAGGTTTATATTGCATGGAAAATTATGATAATATAGTTACAAATATCAGTAAGTTTATCACTTGATAACAAGATCATATGTATGAAAAACAATCTCTTCCGAGTTAAACATTTTGCAGACCTTTTGTTTCAACTTCCATTAGTGCTATCACTCATGCTGAGAATTTACAGGGCTGCAACATAGCAACAGGAAGATTTGGTAAAAGATCCTTTCACTAATGTAATTTAAACCATCCAACTCATTCTTATTAGCCTAAATTATGTTTTTCGTTATGATTTTGTACTTAATAAAAAGTAGAATCGTGTGGGATATGGGTTTTTTTCCCGGGCTACTATCAGCCAGGAAAAATATGATCTTCATTGTCAAGGAAAATGAACTTAGTCCAGAAATTCATAAAAAGCACACCCAAAACCTAGATGACTTTAGTTTTCAGCAAACACACGTCAATGGTGATTGATGGATAATGTGCAGTCATAATTCTATGCAGTTTAGTATGAGGGTGGCAGGGAGTTACAGGAAGGTTCGTTTGGTTTAATACAACTGTTGTGTATGGGAATGCAAGAACTCACACAGCGCCACTGTTTCCATCCGAGATTGAAATGGCTAGCAAAATAGTTTGCTTAAACAGGGGTGATATTTATCAATGAGCCTTCAGGACTCTGAGCCAGCTGAGTCTCTCTAATCCAGCCATTCCTAAACTTACTCATGTTCAGACTTTGCTTATGATTAATTCTGTAGGAGATTTTGTTGTAGTCACAACGCCATTTGTAAACCACAACCCCAGATAGGACACTATGGCTCCAGGAAATAATTTCAAGGATGTTCCACATCACAGTGCCCAAGAGGAAGAATGTAGACAATTGCAGACTGGATCTGTCTGTGTTACCCCTGTTTCAAAGATCCAACTTTGTATCACATTGGAATGGAAACAAGGTCCGTTAAATGTTTGTGCAGAACAGCAGGAAATCTCGTAAGCCTAATGATGAGGGTAATGAGATGATTAGAGCACGTAGCAGACTCAGGTTTTAGTCCTTTCTCTGCCTTCTGGGTGACAGAGATTTTCATTTGAGATCCTTCTACCCTTTATTTCTGTCCAGTGGACAACACTGGAAAGACAGGTGGACAACACTGGAAAGACAGCCTCTCCTCCCTTGCAAAAGCCTTTTTCAGTGAAGTAGCATACTTAGATTAAATCTCATTGACAATATTTCAAAAATCTCTCATTCCAGCTGATGTACTGCAGAGTCCAGCTTTGTGAGGGAATTGGCATTTCTTGGGACTGAGAGAAGATGTCGTTCAGATCCTACAGAGTTTTCCTGTAGAGTTAGGAGACACGAGACACCCCAATATTACACCAACTTTTCAGGTGTCACAGCTGGTTTAGTGTATTCCTAACCAGAATGAATTTTCTGTGTCTTCCCACATGGACATTCCCTGCACTAGGGCAGACCTCCTGTCATTGAACCTGAGGAACGTGGCTTTTCAGGTAGGATATTAAACTCAATGAGCAGCAGAACCTTCGTTGGGGTAGGCAAATGGAACAGTTATCGAGATAAAGAGGAACCACAGAAGGCACAGAAGGACACAAATTAGCTGGACATGCATTTCAGATGAGTGACTTTTGAAACCCTTTTTGCTTTATATAGAATATTGACTATTCATAGGTTTTTTTGACCAAACTTGCCAACTGGAAAGAACTGGCCATTCATTGTCCTTTAACTTCACATGGTGTACAGGGTGAGAAAGGCAGACCCCAGTCCACCATCAAGCTCCAGAATTTGTTGCTGTGAATGGAAATAATGCAGCATTACAAATCTACGGTTGAGCTTTTTCAAGAGGAGATGAGACCTGAGGCAGAGCATGAACTAACATGGTATACAGTATGGAGTCACCAAGAATGATTTGTGGTTATAGCTCTTACATTTTCTGTTTCACCTTTCACTATTTTTCCCTGTTGTATCTGTCATTGATGAGTGTAGGTCTAGTAGCTTCTGCTTGGGCAGCCATCCCTTACTGAAACTAAGCTCATTAAAACAATATAAAAGCCTGAATGGACTACAATTCAAAGGATTACTTGGTCATTCAAGGTCTCAGCATCTTCCTCAAAGACTTTCACACCTATCAAGTTAGTAAATGACTGCATCTGTGTTGTCCTAAGCGTACAAACATTGGCATACCCAAATAATTTGCATGGAGTCAGTCTTAACATAATAAATACTGTAGTCAAGTCGTATGTTATGCTTTACTAAGTGTAAACATCCTTAAATACCTTCATTTAAACATCCCAGTCTAATTCTAATATTTCCAATTTATTTCAAATTAAACACTTTCTAAATATTATGCAAGCTGCACTTTCTTTTGAAATATGTAATGTGATGAATATGAATATCTCATTGGAAATTTATTTATTTAAATGCTAAGTCCCCCAATCTTCTAAATATTAACACTACCATATAAAATATTTAAAATATGTATGACAAAATTCAGTGGCAGATACACTAACATCACTGAGAGATACACAGCTATGCACTAACTACTTTCCTGGCCCTGCACTGTGCTTAGCACTCTCCGCTCTCATGTGGCCAGATCCTCTCTTGGCAAATCTGTTGGAAAATTTATAAATCATCTACTGGAGGGTGACACTGATTCAAGAAAGACTCCCCAGACTGTTTTATTAATATAAGTGTATCCGATACAACTTCCTTTACTTTGTGGTAGGGAGAGATGGACGGTGTGGTCAGGGTACCTTTGTCTGTTAAAGCAGATAGAGCGAACAACATGTGACAGATAATAGTCATATTGCCCAACTCACTGCAGGAAGATAGTTTGATACTGTTGTGGTGAACATCATAGAAAAAACAGAATAGAAGAGAATAGAATACAATGGAATAGAATAGAGCAGAAGCCGACGAAGGTTACAATAATCTCACGCAGGCTACTGTGTTGTTGTTGGTCAGTCACAGGAGCAAAGCACTGCAAAGACAATAGTTGCTGCCTGCATCCCCTTTTCCCTCCTGCCCTACAGCAAGCGTAGCTTCGCAATGTTCATAGTATTTCCAAGGATCTAGTTTGTATTCCTAGACTTAATCATTTCATGTCCCTTGGATGCTTCTGTTTTTATTGTCTAAAAGAAGGGGAGACAATATTGTCTCTCTCAAGTGTCTTTCTGACTTCATTTCTTTTGATGAAAGGCTATTGATTCAGGTGTGTTTGAGTGAGCCTGTGAATATACTGCTGACTCAGGAGTTCTTTAGCATCACTAAAATAAATGTGAAGTGCATGATTGTTTTCCTTATGTAAATAACTGGTGAAAAAGAAAATGGTTCTGTTGTTATTTGCAAAAAAGCAGTGAAGGGATAATATTGTTATCAGATGTGTGCTAGAATATTTGACTTGTACCACCTAGATTCCATTTGTCTGCTGTCAACCTATACCTGCTGTTAAGCATTAGACTTAAAAAAAGAGAAAAAGATAACACAAATTATTCACCATTAATTCTTTAAAATGAGTCACTATTAAAAGCTTAATTGTTTGCTGAGAGGGTCCAAATTAGTGGACTTTGCAAGATCAAACAAAATTGAAGATATTTGTCCAAATTAAAATGGAAACATGCATCCAGGATATACCAAATGAACATGTATGCTCCTGTAATAATAATTTTATTATCTTCAGCTTCCAGGCCAGACTTTTAATTATGACCCTTTATATCAGTGAAAACCATGTATTCAGGATTAAAAACCTATTTCTTTAACTAGTCTAGTTAAAGGCTGTGGTTTGATATATTCTATGCTACAACTTTTATAAAAACCAGAGAACACTTCTAATAACACTTTTCTAATTTCATGGTTCAGTGCACAGTCAGTAAAGATTTAAATAATTCAGAAAGAAAGCCTATTCTGTTTCTTTATTAGAAGTTTGAGTCAGGCAAATTCTTTGACATTTAATAGGTTTTTAACCCTTTTAATAACTTCTTATAATGAAATTTATTGGAGGTTGTTTTAAATAAAGGGTTATTATATTAGAGTGAATAGCAGTCGGTAGTTTTTTATGATTAGTTTTGAGACCTTGGCCCTGTGTGACTCAAAGGATATTAAAACATAAAGTAGAAAAGAATGTTAATGGTCACCAAATTAACTGTGTACCAAGAAATATAGAAACTGTATATTACTGCATTCTTGTCATTATGTGATCATGCTATAAAATTTTGCAGTCAAATTTTGAGTATATAATTGTTTTAAAGGAGCTTAAGATCACTTACAGAATGAGTACTATATAAAACAACCTGAAGTGGTTTAATTTTTAACAGAATGATTTTGAAAAGATTAGAGTAGTAAATTTAATAGTTGTTTTTTTTTTTTTTTTTTAGTTTAGGGTTCTTTTTACATATGAGGTTTCTGCTGTTTAATTTTAAGACTGTTTTCCTAATCAACAGAAATTTTGAATGATCCTTTCATTTTATCACGAAAACGCACTGTGCATAATATATAAAATACACTTGTGTACAACACTAAAATATTCCCCAAATACCCACTTACTTTAAAACTTAGTCTTTCATTATGCAGTTAGCTGATACAGAAGAGAATTATAAAAATGAGATGATGAAAACACACATCCCTTCCTCTGTTAGGTGGTGCTTTGAGTTATTCCTTTTAATGTGTTTTGAATGGTTCTCTGTGGTCATTTTACAGTAACCTTAGCTCTCATAACAAATCTTTCTTTAGTGCTCATTCTCTTATATATGTGCTAAAAGAAGACTCAGTTGCAGATATGATTTCTACTTTAACTGAATGGAAACAAAGTTCTGATAGTATGTGGATCTTTGGGTTTGATCAGCCTTCGTTCATGACAGGACATAGATACCAGTAACCAGTTTTATCCACTCTAATCAGTGAATCCTAACTTTTTGTCAGATTTCGGACTTCTAAATATTGGGGTCACTTTTTGTTTTTCTCCGGTGTACAAATACAGATGTTCGAGTTATCTCAAGTTTTAAGTTATCTCACTGAATAGCATCATCATGATGGAAAACAACACGTGAAACTGCATGGTTTGCTTTTGATTCAGTTGCTATTAATCTAGGATCCTAACCACTAACATGCATTGAATAACTGCGAGTACTACTGTTTGATTATCAGTATGAACTGAGTGAAAGGTGTCTAAAATGGACATTCCTGTATTTTTAGACACTCTTTTAAGTTTAAAATTAGCTCTGATTGTATGATGAATTGCACTTTGGATCATTGAAAAAATTTCTTTGGTTTTGCAGTTGTTTGTTTTGATCATAAATGGTGGGTATGGTCTCCCAAACACAATTCATTCTCTGTGTGCCAGCTCTCACCAACCTGTCTGGCATTTTAATCTTATCTTTTCTTCTCTTTTGAAACTTTGACTTAGAAAGTCAAGTGATTATGTAGGAATTCAATTTTTTTTCTCTCTTTTTTAATGAGCATCTCTGTGTCACGGGAAAACATCTTGCAGATGTGCATTGGCTTACGGTAGGAGACAATTAAAACACCTAAAACAAAAACAGTAAAATTTCTAAGCAAATCTCATGGCTTTTCAGGAGGTTGGCACAACTGGGGCTAGTGCTGCATTTTAATGTAGCATTATTTGGGAACAGAAAAATATTCATATTTAGTATGGCACAGGTAGTGGCACAAGTTGTCCTGGGAATATAAATGAGAATATGACTAATAACAGAAACCCCTTCTGCCTACCAAAGAATGTCTGTGATACCTACATGGTGACTCAGATGGGTGACACCAGTGAAGAAGGAAGCACACTGTGGGTATCTTCATAGATAGATAACACTTAAGATCCCCTGGGTTTTTCTCCCAATTTTTTTTTTTAAATTAATTGATTGAAACATAGCTTCTTATAGTATGAAAAATTGTTGCTCTCTGACTTACCTTGACCACTTAGACAAGAAGCAAAGAACCATCAACCACTTCCACAGTGTCTATCAGCAAAGTGCGTAAGAGCTTTCAGCTAGTAGAAAACTAAGCAAAAATCATTGTAAGACCTGGTGGTGGTAATAGAAATAATGCCTGCTGTGCCTTGATACGATTTTGCCGGGGGTAGTGAGATATGTGATCTCCACTTGCTTCAGTGAGTAAGCCCGGTGTATTTCTCCTTATGTTTTAATGTTTTCATCATCACGACTTTTCAGGGAGATGTTGCATCACAGTTCTTAATTATAACAAGAAAAATAGCGTGGAAATTATTTTGCTAACAGCATGTTCTTTTGAAACTGCCTGCCTAATGCTTCTTAGAAGGAAATTATTTGCTTCTTAAAGCCACCTTCTGGGATGTTAGTTAAGAGTCCTGCAATTTGACTCTTTCTGCATCTTGCATGGGTTAACCAGCTTGTATCAAAAAGACAGATAATTGGGGATTTTTTTAATGCTATATGCTATATCCTGTGAGAGATGAAGGATTCTATCTGAATGCTGTGTCAGATAAGAATATATGTATTTTGTGGACTTTGGGGCACAATATTTCAAGAAAGATGAAGGTTATTGGACATAGTCCAGAGGACAGCAGGAAGAATGATCAGAGGTGTAGAAAACACAGCATATGAAAAAAGTCTTTCAATCTTCAGGTTTAGTTGTTTAGTCTAAAGAAGAAAAAACTGAAAGGAAATTCATAATAGCCTTCTAGTGTGTACAACTTTTCTGTAAAGAAAGAGAAAAACATTCCTCATGTCCTCTGGGAGCAGAGCAAAAAGTAGTAGGTTTAAATTACAACAAAGGAGATTTAGGTGAGACATTACGGAAAAAAGCCCTTTCCACTGTAAGGATAGTTAAGCACAAGAATTGCCTAGGGAGGTTATGAAGAGGTTAGACAAACATCTGTCAGAAATGATTTAGGTATAGCTAATCCTGCTGTGAGATAAAGTGTTGGACTAAATAACCTTTTGAGGTCCCTTCTAGCACTATTTTCTGTGATTCTGTGATTAGGATACTGTACTCACACTGTCCTGCAGTAAGATGTTTCTGTGCAGGGATGATATCACTGTATTCTGCATTGCACGCTTTGCTTTGTTTTTGCTTTAAGCTGATGGGGAGAACGATGGTCTGATGTTTAAAGCACTTTAGCTTTATTCTTAGTATCTTGCCGATAAGGGTTATCGGTACACACCTCAGAATTAGCGGCTTTTACCATGTCTTTTAACTTGCAGTCAAACACTTATATGGGTGGATGCTCAGTTTCTGCTTATAAGCAAAATGCAAACAGAAAAAAAAAATAGCCATAAAAAGAAATGTATCATAGCTTCCCTGTTAGTAAAGCCAAAATAAAACCAGGCATGTTCTAAAGCTGTATATAACACAAGTTGTGAAACATCCTGGAACTGGCAGATGGAGAATGATATTAAAGTGCCAGATATTATCATTATTACCTCATCAGAGAGACCATTGAAGGCGTCAGTTTAAGACTGTCCTTATCCTCTGTAACACTTAAACTCTTTAACTTTGTTCTTCCTTTTGGCATTCTGCCACCCGGCAGGATTTGTATTCAGCTTTGCATTCGGCAGGAGTGTGTTCGCAATATTGCTTCTGCATACTGAATATGGCTCCAGCACAGCTACACATTGGTGGGTTTTGTAAAACTCCATCTGGAAGAACAAGGAATAGGAAGCTTCTGATTTTGAAGTAGTTTAAAAGAAATTGGTCATACTCTGCATGTAATGTTGACAGAGAGTGTGTCTGATTAATGCCACTGTTCCTGCAGAGACGAGGTTGTCACGACATTTGAAACGGGGGCATACTGTCATGCTACAGCAGTGACCCAAGTGTGTGGTTTTCATGGGTGGGACTGTTCTTGAACCCAACAGGGAAGATGGGACAGTTCTTGGTTTGTTGATCCTTTAGGAACCTGAAGGTTCTTCATCACATGTTTTCCACGGTGTAATCTCATAGCTTTTCACAGTTATGTGGTTAGCTGCCTGTTCTTACTCAAGGAATGAGCAGTTTCCATTTTCTTAGACAATCCCACTTTTCCACTAGGAAGGGGCAGGGTGGGGGAAGGCAGGCTCTGCGGTGCATGGCAGAGAGGTGAGCCAGAAACCTCATCTGCAGATGTGGATCCCCCTTGCTGAGGGCCACAGCTCTGTGCAATGGACTTACACCGGCATGTTCTCTGCAGGCAGGTCCCTTAGGTGAGGATTTCTGGCTTAGCATCTAAAAGGGAATATGTACTGTTAAACAAACTTACTTGCTGCTTACACCTGGTTTTGTAAAGGTAGTCTGGTATTCATCTGATTTAAAAATTCAGAAGACAAGCTGAATTCATGTGAAAAGAAAAATACTGGGTTTTTTTCTACTGCACCACCTCATTTGCAGTCCTCAGAATTTCACTAGTGAAGGGTTCTCTTGCAAATATATATGTATACACGTGTTTTGTATGGGGATACATCCAGTACCGTCCAGTTGGTGTCATGTTATCTCAAAACACAGTGTTTATGTTCAGCGCCGGAGCTAAAAGTGAATCACAGACTGTTTAAAAATATATGTTGTTTAAAGAAGACAAACACAGAATGTTCTGCAGGATCTATCTGATAATATTTGAAGCTCATATGAAGAGTTTTTAATAAAGGAGAGATCATTTGAATAATAGTAATTGTATTATATTTTACTTCGGGAAAAGTAATTAAAATTATAACCTTTGCCCTGCTGTCAGAGGTAGATACTTCGYAAGTTCATTCAAAATAAGAGTTGTTAGGAGTTTAAAATAGTGCTTGTTTCCTTTCTAGAGTTCATAAAATCATTAGGATGCATATTCTTATTAAAAACTGGTCTTGCTTTTCCAGCCTTTCGTGGGGGGGTTTATTCCCAGCCCCGATACGGCACCACGAGGTGCTGCCCCACAAAAACCCAAGGCGTTTGCAAGTGGGGCAGCATGGGCTCAGCCCCTGCAGGGTGGTGGGTGCCCTGGGGAGGGCACACACCCACGCTGAGGGCCAAGCGCCGCAGACGGGGTAAAGGCAGGGCTTTTGGGAGGGTTTGGCCTCCCTCTACCCAGCACGCAGGGGACCGGGTGGGTTTCCATTCCCTGCCCGCTCGCCCCGTGCTGGCCAAGAGGGCCTGGGGCAGCCCACGCTCCTGCTCCCCATTCCCCAGCTGCTGCCCAGCCCAACAGCTGGATCCGGAGCAAAACGGCCGAGCAGCAGTTACAGCTTCATGGGCACAACTGTTTTGATGCGGGTTGTCTGCCAGAGGCAGAGGTAATGATAGCTTTCAAGGCTAATGTGTTTGGTGAGGAGGGGAGCTGATGCTGGAGGGAAGGCAACAAGAAGTCAGTAGCAATCTTTAAAAATATAAATGTCTGCCAGGATTCAAATTTCAGCCTTCAATTGATTTCATACACTGTGCTGTCTCTGCTCCTCTCCTCCGGTGCTTTAGTAGTCATTAAATGAACTTGAACATGTTTTTATCGATAACCCTTTTTTACCAAAAGCTATCAATTTCTAAAGCAATATAAATACAGGTATAATTGTGATGTCATGTTCTCAGAAGCCATTTCAAATACTTTTCACAGACACATGTACATGTAAAGTGGTAAGTATGGCATAACTAATGGTATTATTAGTTTGATTTACTGCCAACCAGTTAGCTTTACAAAAATCAATCCGCAAGCTCATAAAGTATCTCCCTAAAATTGATAAATTTTTACGCTATCAATAATAAAAGAAAAGGTGAAGTTACAGGTTTATCTTTTCTTTTTCTGTGCGTTACTGGTCGAAAGGTATCTTACAGATTGCTGTGATGTATAGGAGTGTGTGTATGAGAGATAGGTTATAGAAGTCACAAGCTATAAAAAGTTAAAAAAAAAAAAAACTCTGAGTGATCTTTGGACAATTCAGATGATATGTCTAACAAAGACTGTCAGTAGAATAGATGTGGTTATGTTAATATATTGAACCATTAACACATGTCCTTATCGTAATGGAACTTACACAATGGTAGTTCCTGTCAGATTCCACTCGATACATATGGTATGTTTGTCTGATGCACGGAAAGACAACTATATCTATTTCATTTCAGCTCTGAATTGACACTTCAATTTTAAATCACCCACAGAACACCTTAGCTTAAATCTGAGCTTCTCGCTGATACTCTCTGCTATTTGTCATGTTCCCATATGAGTATACTGAAAAGATGTTACAGGCAATCTGCTGTAGTGTGTGTGTGTATAGTACATTTGACCTCTGGACAAGAAAGGAGTTTCATCCTCCAGTGCTTTTAATTCTTATCCTTGCAGAGACTGAATTTGTTGCTTGCATTAAAATAGTATGTCTCGTTAATGCTGAGAAGCGGTGACCCACATAGCACAATGGTTTCATTTGTCAATCCCGTGACTTCCGAGCTTTCCATTCATATATGTCTCAGCAGCAAATCAACTCAGAAATCATTTAATCAGTCTATCAATGCATCCTTCTTGTCAGTTGTCTGAATCCTGAAAATTCCAGTATCTCACTGGGCAGCACCAGGAAAAATAGATTTGAACCTAATTCTAGATATTCAAACTCTGAAAACTGCAGCTCCCAAATTCACAGCTCACGCACACAAAAATCCTAAGAAGAAAAGTAGGATCTGGAAATTGTCTTGAATTTTGAGAGTATTCATGTTCTGATCTGGTTCTAAACTTCGGAGTGCAAACCTGTCCCTGTTTGTTAGCATTTCTGAAATACTCTACACGCAGTTACAGAAAGCAGTGCCCTTTTGTTCGCCCTATAAAGAAACGAGCTTTCATTGCTTTTTGCTATTCCCACGGGCTGAGGCTAGAGCCTGAATAGTTTATAACAGTCAGTGTTATGCAAATGTCAATCATATCCTTACTCTGTTTATTTCCAGTATTTACATGTTTATTTAAGTTCTTGCCATTTCTTTTAAGCCTTATATAGCCAAACAGGCCAACAGAGGTCTAAAGGAACAGAACACTTTATTAGTGATATACTTAATACAGTTTTTTTCCTCTTGTAGATGCAAGATTTACGGAATACAGAAGGAGCCCAGTATAGTTCCCATCCTCAGATGGCAACCATGAGGCCAAGGGTTCAACCTGCAGATATTAGGCAGCCAGGAATGATGCAGCACGGGCAGCTGACTACTATTAACCAGTCCCAGCTCAGTGCACAGCTTGGTTTGAATATGGGTGGAAACAATGTTCCTCACAACTCGCCCTCTCCACCTGGAAGCAAATCTGCAACTCCTTCACCATCCAGTTCAGTCCATGAAGATGAAGGAGAAGATAGCTCTAAGGTAGGCTTAGATGCTAGGATTACTGTGTAAATGGTGGATATTTTTAGGACCTGCTAATGAATCGTATGGCCACAGTTATTAAGGTGATACTTTATACATTGTTGGTGGTTGACTGAAGTGAATAAAGGGTTATGAATACAGAACTTATAGTTTCCAGTCAATTCTTCAGGCAGCTTGAGTAAATGACATCATTCCTCTTCGTGAGAGCAAACTGGAATCCTGTAAAACACTAAAAGGATAGCCATTCCTTTAGGACTTTAATATAAAGGTTGAGTTTTCTCACTTGCATAGGAGGGATGTTTGTTCCCAGTTAAAGATCAAGTTACTGCTATAAAAAATATGAACAGTCTGTAAAATATGCTAGTCTTTTCTACTTGGTCACAGGATGAGTAAACAGAACATCATAGCAACCAGAACAGAAAGACCCTCTATGAACTTTAAAAATGTTACCTTGAAAATCTTGAAGACCCATTATGCATTTATATCTGGGAGGTGCTGACACTCCAGCATGACATATTTAATCTTCATTTTAGTGTCAGTACAGTCATGAAGAAATAATAGTAATTTAAATAATAAACAAGACATTTATTTAAAGGATAAATGTCAATTTATATAGCAGGTTTTGCGTTCAAAAACCTCCCAAACCTCCGCAAATCCTGAAATCTTCCCCCAAAATACACAAGTATGTTATCTTAATTTTGCAGACACAAAAGCTGAGACACAAAAAGATTAGGACTTAGCACAAAGTCATCCCATAAGCCAGGAATAGAGCATATTGAAATTGAGAACCTCTTTAGCTCTATTTTACGGTCATTACAAAATAGCAGTCCTGTTACAGCAGTCCTGTAGTGTAGTGAAGATGTTGTACCATGGCCATGTCTTGTGGGGAAAAGTTGCAGACTTGCAAGGAATGTGAAGAAAACATATTGTGAGTCACTGAGGAGGTATAATCCAGTCAAGAACTGTAAGTCTGATTTGTTTTCAAATTATATTGGTTTTCATGCCTCAAGCCATAAAATAATCATGTAATTGGAGACATATGTTTTACTACATGTTGAATAAATTCTGATTCAAAAGTTTTATTTCAGGACTTTCCCCTGATTTCACAAACTTTAGGTTTAAAAAATTACTGAATAATTCATACATTTTAAATGAGCACTTCCTTACTGAGGGAGACTTTAGAATACAGCTATGTAAAAATAATTCCAGGAAACCTTTACTTTTTCAGAATAATTTATTTGCTACTCCTGTTGCTTTGCTAATATTTTTACATATATTGGTGGGAGTGTGCAAGATGCTCTATACTTCTGGAGAGAACATCGACTCAAATAATTAAGATATCCTTTCTGCTCCTATCAAATATTTCAGTTATTTAACCCATATTTTTCATGTACTTTTTCACTGCAATGTTTTGTGCTAGCAAAAGTGTAGGGTTGTGGTTTCATGCAGACAGTACTCATCTGAAGCTAATGTTTTCAGTAAAGAAATACTAAGCACTGCAGACAAAGTAAAACTTGGTCCTTTCTTTGTGGAAGCCAGTTTATATAGCGTTCAACTTTTTAACAAGCCATGTTATTTTGGAAGACTCTCTTTAAAATTCTCTAATGCTCAGTCTAAGCAGAAAAAGATGAGAAAAGGCACAATACACAACACAAAATTAAGAAAAATACTTCAGTATGCTAAAGTTGATACATTGCCTTAAAATTCTTTGATATAATTCTTTGATTATAATTTCTCTGCTAAAAGAAGTGTTTTAAAGGATATTAAACTTGGTTAATAATCATAGAGGGCTTAAATTAGTCTCCAACTTGTAGGGATCAAAATGCAAGCTTAATGGGGGCAGATTATGCCATACCTGTCTTCTGTGGGATTTCTTAGGTCTTCCTGAAAACACCTGAAGTTGGCCACCATCAGGCAGTGGGCTGGCACACCTGATCTGATGCGGTGGTTCTGCTGTAGTTCCCTCTGTAAAAGACAAGAGGGTTTGAATAATCAGCGTAAGAAGCTAGTGTATTGTTGTAGTTTATGATTTAAACCCCTCCACTGTGTATCTTTCTGTCACGCTGCTCTTCCTGGAAGCTGCTAATGAATGGATAAAGAAGAAGAAGAAAACAGCTTTCTGTGGGGATCCTTTTCCCCAGCCACAACAGTATTAAATTTTCTCAGAGCTGCTTTGGAGGCTTCTTCTCACTCCAAAAATCTTCCTCCCTGTGAAAGAAGGCACTGGATGGGGACAGCAAGAGAGAGCGCGGTTGTTCTCTTGTGAGAACCTCTTTTACCGGAATATAATTTTGCTAAATTTGGAGTTTTCTCTTTGTTTTATAAACTGTCGTGTAGATGTGTGATATTACTTAAGAGATCAGGGCCAGAGCTCATTATTCAGTCCTTCAGTAGAAGTGCACGTGTTGTGGTCATGTAGTAGCTGCTGGAGCTCACCACATTTGAGCAGCTTCATGAAGTCATAAGATGTTCCTGCCATGAGGACTGTGTAAAAAACATCTGAATTCACCGTATCATTAATAGCAACAGTGACGTTCTCCCTATTTAATCAGCAGGAGAAGATGTTTGCCTATGTACCAACATTGATCAAAAAGACAAAGTACATTTTCAAATGGAAAATCACCTCAGTATCAGATGAACTCCCTTAGTTTATACCAGCTGAATGCCCAGCCTTACATGTGAAAGAGAAGCCACTGGTCCTTTGATAGCAGATTTGGTAGAGAAATCCCTAACAACTATACCTATTTCTATCTAGAGAAAAAAATACAGAAATCTCAGTGTCCTGTTCACATTTGCATGAATTTATAGAAAGAGGATGACAGAAGGTATGAACGAATATGTACATTATATACATTTGGACTAGAAATATAATTGTATCCCTAGTGAACCACTGATTTCCATGCATGGAGGAAATGACCACTTCAGCTTAATGTACATATTCCAAATACAGTAATAAGGAAACTTTACAAACTGATATAACTGTTCGTGTACTGAGCTTCTTGGATGTTCATTTTATGGTAAATATTCAAATTGTTGTAAGCCTTATCCAACATACACAGAACTAATTGCAGCAGCTGCTAAATATTTTTTGGCAATACTTATTCGCATAAAGGCTCTTTCATATAGGCCTTTTGGACTTTAAACATCATATATTCCCTTGCACAAAAAAGGGAAAGGAGCTGCATTGTAGAGGGCTCAGTTACCCTACACACTGTTGCTCTAAAAGCAAGACAGCTGAGGTTGCTTGACCATAAGATCAGTGGCAACAGTAGCATAATTATAAGGCTATGTATATACAGTCAGAAAGCTGCTAGGTCTATGGAAATATGAAATGTAGTCTCAGACCAAGGATATTGTTTCTGCAAGTGGTGTACATCCCTAAGTCTCCTTAATTCTTCTAAATCTAATATGTGGGACTATGGTTAGAGGAAGAAAAAAGGGAGAACTTAAAAGTCAATAGTTGTAGGTAACTATAAAAACATTCTAAACAAAATGGCCACTTACCACATGCTTTATTCTGACCATCTCAACATTGGAATATTACATTTATGTAGTTCTTGCCATAATTCGTACTGTTGGATCATTAAACATGTATTCGATTATTGCCAAGCATAATTGTGAGCTGCTGGAAGCATTACTGGTTTGCAAATATGTATTTCTTTGTAGATGGATAACAGGGTTTTCTTCCATGCTCATTTGAATATCACTTATGAGAGAATTTCAAATAATGTATTTTAGCGGGAAGATAGTGAGAGGACTGCAAGTAGCAAGAATTAACTAACAGAAACACGATTACTAAAGAACTGCTGCAGCATATTCTTTTTATGTGGTAGAGGTTTTACAATATTTACTTTATATGATAAGAGTTAAAAGTAGAATTCTATGTTGTCTGTTCAGCCTATTATGCAGATGGTGCTTGATTAAAATCTATTTTAAACTACAGCGATTACTGCAAGATAGTGTGCATAAAACAGCTCTCCTAGCTCCATTAAAGGCTTTGGTACTATTGCAGTTTATTTTAAATATGCTTATAGACATTTTCCGGCTTCTCAAGGGACATTTAGATATCAACGATGTGCCTTACTTGATAGTTTTAAATCTTACACTAGATATTCTTGTGATCTATTATGTGTGCAACATGGTTAATGTACACTTTTTTAAAGTGAAAGATTATTGCTTTCTTGTGATAAATAAGTTAAATACATCACCATAATTAAGCAATAAGCCATGACAGGAGGTGGATTACCATGAGCTAACTACACCTCCAGGGATTTTGAGGCACAAGTCTATGCCTAGCAGAATATATATGGTTTTTATTTTATTTCCCATCTGTCTCTGCTTTGGTGGTTAGAATTGGAGTCTATGAAGCTGATAGACTGATGGGAGCATAAGGTAGGCCATCATCTCAGCCATTTGCAAGGTTATTAGTACTGGAATTCTGGTATTCTTTTTATTTCGTTATTTTCATATAAGAAAAACAGAATTTCCCCTGTGAGTACTCTCTTTTTAACAGTGGGTTTTTGAAGTCTCTTGATCATTCAGGTTGGAGAATAAGATTTTAGAGCTGTTCTCAGAACAGCTTATCAGAAGACTTCTTACACAAGTTTCTGCAGCATATCACCTAGTTTAAGGGTAGTTTAAGTAACATGGTATCCTAATATACAGAGACCTTTAAATCTCATTGGTCCAAAAATACTCTGAAAAGAGGAAAACTTAAAAATAATAGAAAATAATAGAAGTAAAATTTTAACTATAGCCCAAATTATTGTCAAACCTCCTTGCTCATGGAGTTTGCACAGAACTGTCTGAAGAGTTTAGACTGATACTGCCAAATTAACTAGGGATCCCTAGTTAATTAACATTTAGCTGGTAGCTTTGTGTACTCTGTAGAATGAAATAATAGCAAGAAACTAAAAGTTGGATAACTTAATAATGGGTAGCACAGTCCTTCTGTTTTTCCATATTTTCCAAAATGCTGCCAATAGGCTCCATGGCCATTAACCTTGTGTTAAAGATGCATTTTCTGTAACATAATGCTCAGGAAACAAGCAACTTCATTTTCAAATTGTGGTCATCACTTTATTGCTGTGCTTAGTAAACCACAGATATCCAGGTCGTTCACTGTAGTCACCTGGGTCCTGTTGGACACCACACAGTGATGTATATAGAAAAATAAAAAAGTTTTTTGCTCAAAATGAGAATTTCCAGCCATTTTCCTCATGCAGTTCCACTGATTTGAACACCTGTGTTCTCCTGTGTCACTTGATATGCATTATTAAAAAATAATAATACAAGGATGTGTTAGAAGTCATACCTAGTAGATCCTTAGCCTAGAGCATACCTTTTATGCTCTTGATCTTCTCATACTTCAAAACGCTTATGATGCACAGTACTCTGGCCATGCCAACAAGAGAAAAAAGCCTTTGAACCCTCTGGTAAGATCAGACGTCATTGCTACAAGGTATAGTGAATTAAGTGATCATATCAAGAGAAGCGGCTTTGCCATGGAGCTGCAATCTGTTGAAGAATCAGGACAGTGTCCCTTTTTATGCTCGTAAGTCACCTAAGAAAGTAGGGTGCCCTGGTGATCAGGGGCTCTGAGCTAGTGGCAAAGCATAGTTGCATTTAACAAATTTGCACAAATGCTCACATGCATTTTTTTTCAGGTGATACACAAATAATGCACATGCACTTCTCTTCATATACCATTCCTCTTTCACCCCTTTTCTCAAACCATCATGAATTTGCTTTTACACGAGCAGAGGAAAAAACTATGCAGCTAAATCCAGATGGATCAAAACTGATCCTCTAAAGGGGCCCAAACTGTCTGTACTGGTAAAGCTTTGTTTCTTCAGATTTTAACTAGAAGGTGTGCAGGGGAATATCTATAACCTGAATCGTTTTATTCACAGTCAAGTTATCTTCAAATTCCCTGGAAGGTGTACCACCAGTTGCAGTAGAAATTGATTTGAACACTAGTCTGGGGTAGTTCTGGGAAAGGGTGAGGATAAGGGAAAGGTAGATATGACAGTGTTCCTGCTGTCTGCAGGTGATTCATGTGGTTGAACTGGTGGTCAGGATATAATGAAACCAATTTCATTTGAATTTATTCATTATATGCATGTAATAGCCATTAGCAATAAAACTTAGAAAAGGTAAAAAGATGATCAGATGAACTATACATGAGATTATAACAATTATATGAAAGCAAAATATAAAGCACTTTGAGGGGAAAAATTACATAAACTGAAATACTTATAATGAATTTTATGCATGTGACATGGTGTCAACATTTGGATTATCAAAGATGGCAACTAAAATTCCATTTTTGCATGCAAAATCCAAAATCTCTTTGTATCACAGAAGCTGTAATGATGGACGCACTGAATTAAATTGGCTTTTTTTATAGTACTTTTCTAATTTTGTGTTACAGGTCAATGGTGGAGAGAAGAGACCTGCTTCAGATATGGGAAAGAAACCCAAAACTCCCAAAAAGAAGAAGAAGAAGGACCCAAATGAGCCACAGAAGCCTGTGTCTGCATATGCATTATTCTTTCGAGACACTCAAGCAGCCATCAAGGGCCAAAACCCCAATGCTACTTTTGGTGAAGTCTCTAAAATTGTAGCTTCAATGTGGGACGGCTTAGGAGAAGAACAAAAACAGGTACAAAATGTGCTGTAGCTCAGAGGCTTTGTTTCAGGAAAGTGTTATCAGGGTCATCTAAGCACTGTAGGCAGCTTCTTTTGTTTGCCGGGATGAAACTTGAATATGTGCCATCTCAGGAATATGATTTAAAGAGACTAAGATAAGGAGAGTATCATTTAATTTCTTCTGTATGAAACCACTAAAAGAGTTTTTTAGTTTTGGGGTGTGACACAAGCTTTAGGATTATATTTAGGATTGTTTTATGTTGAAATTGGTGGGCCTAAGATCTTATGATGGCATTGCCCTGTCTATGACAGTGTGGTGTAGGAGGACCTTCCTGCCAAAAATCATGTCTGTACAGTGGGACCTGACACATATCTGAGCTTCCAGTTGCAGATATTCCCCTGCTCCACAATGCCAGAAGGGGAGCTGGGCTCACATCTTCTCCTGACCCATCTGGCTTTTATGAAAGGAATTACAGATGTGTTGACCCAAAGAGACCTATGGTGGACCTGGTAAATCATCAGTGTTCTGGGGTATCCTCTTGCACAGCATACATGTAGGCTGTGGAAATCACATCCCATAGTTACTTCTGTCCTCCATGGAAAGGCATTGGTTCTGCAACAAGGTCGGCAGAGCTGGATCTGAACCTTTGCAGAAATCCTTCCGAGTCAGTCAGATCCCATGTAGAAGTGGGCAACTCTGGGTGAAGCTCACCRCCTTCAGAGTTTACAGTGGTGATGGCTGGCAAATACCATTCATCCTCGCTGTAGCATACCATTGCTTTTCTGTTGTTATTGGTTGCATTTTTACTATCTGCCAAGAGAATGGATTGGGTATATAAAGAAATGGGAACTTTAAGAAAGAAACAGATATGGAGAGAAAGGATGTGCTGAGTGAGAGTTACACTGGCTGCAGGAGGCCTGGGTGGGGGTTGATGTCAGCACAGAGAGAGGAAAAGTACTGGGACAAAACTGCATCTCATTCATTCACACGAGCATATTATTATTACACAATTATAGTTAATAGGGCTAAGAATTAAAAGGAAAATATTGCTATGATTTTTTGATAGGTAAAATCATTTGGACTTGAAAAAAAAAGGTTTTCTTTGCTAGTAACTGGATGGTGTAGGTACATCTAGATCCCTGTTAAAGATAACAGTGTAATAAGAATCAAGGTTTGGCACTCATTGACTAACTACAAAAAAAAGCTTATTCTGTCTAATATCCACCATTGAATAAGGTCAGCATTTGGAAGGTTTAGCTGGAGGAAAGGTAGCTTTCTGAACACAGGGGTCAAATGATTCACTTGGCCTGGCACATTAGGGTTATTTTGTTGTGTTGTCTCTTCCTTCTGCCTTTTTTAATATGTCCAGCAAAGGCCAAGGTTACGTCCTTGATCTGACAGGTTGTTTAGACCTTCCCAGTACAGCAGTTCTCTCGTAGTCGAACATTACTTTTTGGGACCCTGATGATGAGTGTTCACTTTTGATTCAGAAAAAATACTGACTCTGCTTTTAGTTAAATTCACAAGCAAGAAGTTTTGATGCCACTCCTCCTTGTCCTGCGTACCTGCCCAGAATCACTCCCCATGTTGAAATCTGCACACCCAAACACATACCTCAGGAGTGCTCCAAGTAGTTAGATCTGTATCTTGGACCCATCTTGCTTGCCTGTGAGATGGTGGATCCACATTTTCCTGAAACGGTGAAAGGCAGACACCTGGATTTCTCAAGAATTTGTTAATCTAGTTAATCTTACATCTCTCTAGTGATGACACCAAGTAAGATCTTGTGCTTAGTTTTCTCCACCATTTTTCATAATGACCCTTAATTTGTGGCTGTTGCAGTGGTGCAGTGTTTCCTTCCATAAGATTTGCTCCACTTACAAAGCAGAAAACTTGACTTCATGAATAATAGTCCAAGACCATATAATGGAGATAAACCTAAAAGACTATAAAATGCACATTTCCTTTGAACTTGTCACGTTAGTAGTACCAGCAGAAAATTGAAGTCTTTCCATAGAATTCTGTTTAAGAAAAGTGCATAAAACTAAAATTTCCAGCTTTAACTTGGATTTCCTAGTTGTGGTTGAAAGCAATAATTGAATAAGTCCTACACTGGAACAGCAGAACAAAATTTATTTTCCATATCTTTGTTTTGCGTTGGAACACAGCAGAATGATGTGTTATGGAATCCACATGAAACATCCATGAAAAAATGGCTGCAATAGATTTTTAAGCCAATTATTCCAAGAGTTTGGGTTAGCATATCTTTGTTGCTCTTTGACTCATTTTGCCTATTCATTATCATCTATTAAGCACATTGTTAAAACTCCAGGCCCAGGCCCTTTCTAATCTAGCACTGTACAAAAAGAATAAAAGATAGTCCCTATTTTAAAAAATTGGCAATCCTATTTTCTAGAATAAATTTAAACTCATTCTGTATTCCACTAGAGATCTAATAGTACAACGTAATGATTACAAGACATCTTAACTGACTAGATAGTCTGTATTTTAAAGGCCTAATTTTTCAGATCCAGAGCATTAGTAACTGTTATGAAACCTATGTCTCTAGTAGGAAAATTGGACTCTAAAAATACAAATGATTAATGTAGCATTTGGAATTTGGCATTGAAGAAGCTTCAGAAATTCAAAAATAGTTAAATAAAGAAACAATAACATCATTAGAGGAATACTTTATTGATGAATTATACTTGCTGAAAAGGATTCAATTATCATAAAGCTTCTGGCTTTTATGTTTTGGAAGCTAATGCTTATTCTGGAATTTAAATAGAATTATGTTTCCAAATTATGTTTCCTGAATTGGAACTCCTTTTACTATTTAAATAGTAAATCTAAATGAATCAGAAAGTAGAACATAATGCAGCTATTGAGAAAGAAGAATAACCTCATGTTTTCATGCCAAAATGAAATCTTCTTTGTTCCTACGACCTGAGCCAGCTTTTTCTGAAATGCATAGAATTATTCTTGTTTATTCCTGAAGATTGACCACAGAATAAATAAAGGTATTGAAACTCAGTACAGCGACAACCTAAGGGCAGGATATGTATGTCCAAGCCTTTGCAAAAAAATTTTGATAACCTGACCTATTAGACTGCAGCTTGAAAGGGTTTGTGCAAGAACCACATATGTTTTTCAAACTGTGAAGAAACTAGGAAAATGTTGTTTGAGAAAATACGATTTGAATGACAAAAAAGGAAACGTTATTATGAACTAGGCGATGGTGGATGCCTTACTGAAGTTAGGGGGGAGTTATACTTAAAATGTATCACACACTGATGCTCTTACTGTGAGAATATTGCAATTTATTGGATTAAAGCAGATACCAGTGTACTTCCACTCTTATTTTACCATATGAAGACATTTGCATTTTTGGGTCATATGCTGTAACTGTTCCCATTAATTTCTGAGCGTACAAGGGCCATTTGCAAACAACACTGGTGTGTGTCTGTGTTTTGTTTGTCCAAACCTATCTACACAGAGAAGTCTAGAAATTAAAGGGACTTTAGTGGTCATGGTGGACTTTGTCATGGTTTATTCTCAAATTCTGAATTGGGTACAATAATTACACATGATCAGAAGCAGGGACTGTGCATTTTCCTTCATTTCTCATTGTAAATGTTTTCTAAAACTGTTCAGATTAATATACCTGTGAATGGAAAGCAGCTGTAGCAGTAGTGTGTTGGGGTACCTTCTCCTCGGTGCTGTAGCCATAGCACAGGGATATTTTCAGTGGCTTTTCTAGTTCCTCTCTTATGATCACAAACACTGTTTTCTCCTTAGTTAGTACTATACTTCTGTGCATCCCGTTTTTATAGCTTATTTATGTACATCTTTGCCCTTTGCGCACATTTCTACTGCAAAGGGGAGAAAAACAGCCCCCAGGGAAGAGGGTTCAGCATGCTAAATGGTCGAGTCTCTGGCTTTCAGACAGAATGCTGGTTCAAACTGGGTAAAAAGGCTAGTTAGGTCATTTTCTGTCCTTAGATGAAAAAGGAGAGTCATTTTAAATCAGTACCAGATGTGTGTGTACTAAATGAACCTTAGGTTTCTAATTGGAGTCCTAGTAAAGCTGTAATAGATGTGGCAAATTACAAACAAAATGTTCTTGTTTACATTAGTGTAACTTTAAAACTTCAGCCAAAGACCTTAATAAATGTGCTATTATTCTAAAAATGGAATTGAATGTCTGTTCAACATTCAACAAAATTAATCTCTGGTGTAACTTCAGTGACTTAACTGGAATTCTAGCAGGAATGAATTTGGCCTCCTATGAACAGCTTAGTGTGTGTACGTACGTATGTGTGTATGTGTTCCTGTGTGTTTACTTAAATGTTGCACTGGCCTTGCAGCGGGAAGAAGGATGGATTCACCTAGGGGACCCAAACTTAATGATCAGAAGAAGCTGGCGAAGCGACTGTTTGAGTGCTGTAACATATGCCTTCTTTCAGGCTGCATAATTCATACACAGTAATATTAGCTGCAACAGTTCAGCTCAACAGCAACACCTCATTATTTTATCCCTCAGTATTTATTCCTATGTTTGACGCCTCATGAAATTACTGTTAATGTGTTTATATAAGGGCAGATCTGACACAAGTGGGAAGAATTTAATTTCCTACTCATTCTTTCCTGCTGATGTGTCCTCTTCCCCTGGTAGAAGTGGCAAGTGTAAATAGTTAATTTGCTTCAATTATGAGCCTGTCCTGCTAAATTAGAAGCAGCAGGAATATGAAGAGCCAGAATTATACTTATGAGGCAGCTGACAAATCCTCAGAGCTCACAAAATCAAATCATTTACTCCTCATTGGTGCTCAAAGACCCACTAGATAAAAGCTGCAGTTCTTTAACATCTGATGGAACTTGGATTGTATGTTACCAATACTTAAGTAATTGACGTCCTCGTGCATTAATGTCAACATTTGTGATACTATTACCATTTTCGCTATAACCCACAAGCTTTCAAGGGTTTCTATTTTGGTCACTAAAAATAACCCAGACTGATTTGGGCATGAAAAATAACAAAGTGTGTTTTATAAGTTTCTCTTTTGATCACAGGGAAGTTTTAGATATAGCAGCACATTATCCAGTGCTGGGATGAATCAGGTAGATCAGGAGGGGCTTTAGAAGTAATGCTGGTCAACACTTCGTATCTCCGAAGCATCTCTCGTGACATGAGACATCACAAGTCAAAATGGATCCAAGATCAGTGTTTCAAGAGGCCTTGGCTCTGCCCGGCCTCTGGGGACACCTCACCTAGCTCCTCCTCCCTCCTGGGATGTGATGCTGTGTCACTGTCCCGTCGCTTGATGTGACAAATGAGCTCATTCCATGGGTGGAAGAGCCATCGCATTCCCGTTGCGTGGTCGTGCATGTGGGGCGCCCAGTGTCAGGATGTCAGACAGTTCAGGGGACTGCAGTGTGGCTGCTGAAATAGCTCCAGAGGATACGCAGACCGTCAGGTCAAGGTAGTCAGTGGCATTTTGAAAACATAAATTTACAGTTTGTTCACTCTTTATATATGCTCATATACTCACGCAGATGTTTGTTTATCTACCTCTTGTTCCCCCTTTAAAAAGGACCTTTTTTTTTACTATTATCTCCATGCTAATGAAGCAATCTCCAAGGAATAACTTCAAGAAATGTGTAAAGGATGAGAATGTACCTTCAGTTTAGTAGATAAACAACCACACAAGGTTCAAATTTAGCCTTGTTTTATTTTTGTAAATGAGAATAGGAAGCGAAGGCACATCTGTGTGTGCACACTGCCAAAGTGAATTACAAGCAAAATGGACTCAGGAATAGGCACAACAGACAGCAACCTTACATCTCCCCTCCCACCTACCTGCACTGGCAAAGTCGCTTTTACCAGTGTTGCACCTTAGGCCTGCTTGGGAGATCCACTGTTTTTCTTGACAAATTTCTGTATTGAAATTGCATCTCTACCCTTTGAAGCTCTAGATGAGTGCATCAAGAGTTTAAAACAACTGCTCCTCACCCTGGCATCTGCTCCTTCTCCCTTCCTCTGCAAGCAGCTGGGCCTAATGAGCCGGAACACAAATGGACCAAGAATAGGCATGCATACATGCAGATACAAACTCACGTCTGTGTATATATATGTACATATATATAAATTTATATCTTCAGATTGTTTTATTGCCCTGCTTTCCATAGGGCCAGACCTTGAACCCCTTAACTGCCACTGACTTCAGAAGGGGGCAGTGTCAGCCCCCCTGTTTGCAATGCATTTTTGCTGCAGGACTTCTGGCAGCTGGCGCCTCCCTCTCCCATCCAGAGCTGGGCTGAGCAGGACCGCGCTGTGCACTCGGGATGGGAAACCTTCCCCTCTGCCGCAAAAAAAAAAAAATGAATGTAGGTCATAGGAGCTGCAGCATCTTACTCTGTATAGGGTAATACAGGCTATCGTCTGCTGGCCTCCTGCCCAGCCCACCTGGCAGCTTGGTCTTCCTGCAGCCTCCCAGGAACACTGAAGTCACGAGGAACATCAGACATCCCCCTGCCCAGGGTGAATTTCTAATATCCGTTTGCTACATACAACAGACACAGCTTCTAGATAAATACCACACGTGGCCGCCGAGTTATGAACGTTGACTTTAACTGCACTTCACCTTCTTGTTGTACTTGGAAGGACCTGGGCCAAAAGGACCCTGGATTCCAAGTACTGCAGCAACATGCATAAATAATAGACTCAATTTTATACTCATTCTTCTTCCCCACCCTTTATCCATACATTCAAGCTCGATAGGAACATAGCTTTAAATCATTTACGTACAAAACTGGATTTAGGCCCAATTATTATGCTCCATTCAGGCTCACATCCTTATTTTTTAAAAAAAAGAATACCAGCAAGTGCAAATCATCACCACATAAATCACATGTTTAATGTCATTTGTTTTGTACCCAACTTTCATCCAACATGCTTCTGATAAAATGTACAGTCCTGCTCCTGCAAGCTGTGAGCATCAAGCCTTTAAGGTCAAATTTAGGCCTGGCGCAAATGGCTGCAATTTCCAGTGATCTCCGTCGAGTCTCACTGTTTGTGCTAGAGCTGAATTTGGCCTGTGATCTTTCCCCTGCATGCCAGAAAGACTGAATTCTTTCCCCTAAGCCTCTAATATGTCATCAGTGTCTTTTTCATGCTCTACAGTCAGAGACTGCTGAGCCATATAGCTAGCCCTGGGCCTCTTTCTGTTACTGTATGTACCTAGATTAAAAATCAAATGGTAACATATTTCAGTATCCATTAAGCAATTCTGAGGATTTTTTTTCTGGCTGCTGTGGGAATATCTCTCTCCATATTTTAGACGAGTGTGTGAAGCTCCAGGTGCCTTTGCTGCAAAATCAGAAGATTAAAACTAGAGATATGTCTCCCACTTGGAAAAAAAACAAGTTTTCTCTATGAGCCTAGGTATGTAGGACCAGGAATGACAATCTGAATGTGGAATTTAAGTCTGAATTGCAGCCTACTGTATTTTATCAGATGCCGTTTCTGTAACTGTAGCCTGTGAAAATGACACTCCCATGGGTAATAACACTGCGGAGACCAAAAAGACAAAATCGGTCATGTTGCTTTTTGATTTGCTATTTTTGCATATACTATTTTGGGGGGTTTATGGAACACTTCCATGAAAACGAATGTGGGCACCTTTACATCATTTTAAAAAGACAAATAGAACTTGCTTACAAGTGTCAGCTCTAAGGAGACATCCACAAGATAAACTGAAAACTTCCTCTTCTTTGTCATCCTTGTACCAGCTATTTAGGCAAAGCCAGGGAAGTAGCATGGTTCTTCGTAATGTGCTTTGTCAGCTAGGAGACACAAAGCCTTTTCAGGCTACCATGAGGCACAAATTCTGAAAGTCTTTTTTTCTCCTAAGAGCATCAGTCAGTTTAACTCACTGTCTCCAAGTCTCTAGTATCAAAGGGGACTGTAGTCACTGGTGCCTTCTTCCATTAGCACCTGCTATTCAAAACTGAGGACATGTTTGCAGACGTTTGAGTGCCTGTTTTAGTTCTTGTGATGACGACTGGGGTGAGGGAGATCTGTTCCCCTAAGGGAACAAGGGTGCAAGCTGCATGGGACAGGGTAGGAGTCCTGCTGCGTAGTGTGTTGTGATGTGTTGATAATCCTCCACAAGCAAGTTGAGAGGAAGTTCATTGGGAAAAGACTAACCAGAACAAAAACTTGGCTCAAGGCATTACAGGTATATTTCAGTTATATATATATATATATATATATATCAGTGATAAGTTTCATATTATCCAACATGTAGAAGAGCACAGAAGACACAAAGCCTGCCTCAAGGAATTTATGATCCAGGAAGACAAGAACTAAGCAGCAGTTAAAATATATAAAGCAAAACATGACCAGAAGTTGGCATCATAAAACAGAAGTGCAGATATTCTACTGTGGTTTTAATTTGGTAAATCTAGTATTTGTGAGTGCTTGTGGCTAACCATATAACCCACAACCCCTCTATCTCCAAAAGAAACTTTGGGGCAGTCAGTTTAAGGATGTGTATCACTRTTAATAAAAAGAGTTCAGCCCTTGATGTAAGCTGCTACAGCACTGGTAGCCCACACGTATGGTCAGCCCCAGGAACCTGAGCTAAAGGGTGCCATTGCAATGGCCTGGAGGCTGGCACCAGGCTGTTACGTTACCAGTGGGGGAGCCCAGGGCATTCGTTTTCCCTGGTGGCTTAATTCAAATGCTATCATAGATACTTACATGCACAAGGTTGAGTTTCATACTTACTCCTTTTGGAAAGTATCTTCTTCTATATTGCTGCATGCTTTGCTAAACAGTGTAAGGGAACTTGAAGCTACCTTACTGGGTGCACTTTGGAAATGTAATTAAATAGTAAACTAAGAACCTGTGTATTATGCTGTGTAAATTTGCATTCATGAAGCACAGTAGGAAAATAATGCCAACAGCTTCCATTTGTAGACAAATGAATGTAATCTTGGTGGTTTGGGTTTTCTATAAGAAGCTGAAGAGAATAAGAATAAATTAAGCTGACCCGCCCTGCATATACAGAAATGATGTTTTTTCTGCCAACATTCAATTTCTACAACTGGGACAATATAGAAAATAAAATATTGTGTAAGGAAACAAATCTGCTGCTGAATCAGAATGGGCCTTTACTGCCTGAATGACAATCAGTTGACATTCAATTATCATGTTAATTGAATTAAAGCAAGCTAGAAATGACTTAATTCCATAAGTATATACTCCTGTCAAGTTACTTATTTAATAATTGTTGCTTGCTTGACAGAGGAGGGGAAAATGACCTTATAAGAGATTTCTGAGATGTTAAAAATAAAATTAAATATTGCCACTATACACTATAGATAAGCAACAGAACAGAAGCCCGCTTCTTGTTACAGGAAAAATGTTAAATGTGTTATTGGAAATGATGTGTTTCATAATTTGGCACTGTCTTAAGCATGAAACTCAAGAGAGCTTCAGCGGTTTTCTAGAGCACACTTGAATGATGACACAAGCCTTTTGCCTCCCCAAAAGCACTGCAAGGATGCAACTCTCTTATACTTACTACAACACAAAACTATTTAAGCCTGAGGGCTAAAAATTCTCACAGCTGCAAAAAAAAAAAAAGAGGTTGGGAGGGGCAGCTGACTTGCTCTTACCTGTTTGAGGTGCTGCTACAAATGCTGAGGACGCTCCCCGCTTGCCTTCATAAGCCCCCAGTACAAGTCCAGTCTAGCACAAAGTCAGTGAACTGGTACCCACTGCCAGGGCCACATTCATTTGCCTTCAGAGAAAAATATTGACAGCCAGACCTTGTTGTTACTCATGAAAATTAACTCCCCAGACAGGCAGAACTTGCCCTAATTTTTAGTATAAGCCAGGACCAATCAGAATTTCCGGAACAAGCATGAGGATCATCAACCCACTTGTATGCTGACCTAAACAGCGGGCATCTTCGAAAGGACAACAGCATATAGACAGTGAGAGCTCAAGCTGTTGTCCTCAGAGGACATGCCAATGCCCCTACAAGGACGAAGCGGGGTGAGCTGACCACCCTCCAGACAAGCCAGCCTATGGGGACCATTCTGGCCAATGCAAAACATCAAAGCAGGCTGGGGTCATCAAAAACTTTTCCCCATCCATTAAGGACTTTTTTACTATAATGACCTTCTATTACGTGGTTAATGTTTGTATTACCATGGAAGACATGATGTTCGTGTGACTATTATTGGCTTACCAGAAGATCCAAGAAAAGAGGGCAAGACAATGTGTACACTGAACATGGTAGATGTATAGGTAGGAAATAATTAAATAATGGCTGTATGATGATGTTCCTATGAAGTAGTGATGTTTTAGATGGAGATTTACAGAATTGTTGTTAGCTTCGTATTATCGAGTTAACCTTGTGCAATATGACTATTTGAGGGAAAAGTCAGGTCCCAGAGGACTCTTTCAATACGCTGTGACTGTAAGAGCACAGCAGGAGTGTATATTTTTTGTATTTGTGTAATGCAAAATAAAACCCAATGCGGAAGCAGTAGATACATGATCCTTTGAAGATCATTATTCTGTGTAAAATTCTTTGTTCAGCTCTGTTTTTTAAACTGGCTATCAGAATGATGCAGAGGCATTGCAATATACAAAGTGGTATAACTTAGTCTCTGTTCTGTAGGTCAAGCTAAATTCATTTCAGCAGCTAGTAACAGATTGTTGACTAATTTTTTATACATTTTCAAAACAAACAGTACATTTCCCTAATAATCACAAGCGATTGCAACTTAAAAAGCAAATTGCTACTATTTTTTTTTGCAAAACAATAGGAGATCAGCCAGCACTATATATTTATCTTAATCTGGAGAAATTACAAGGGTGCACAGATACAGTTGCACAGCTAAAACCAATCTTTTTTCCTCTCTGCCTTTATATTTACAATTTTAGAAGCCTAAGACTTCTCTGTTTCCATTATGATCTTTTGCTTCCCCGGGAAGCAAAATCTTTAATCCTTTTAGGCAGCCTCTGAGTTTTGCCAGCCCGTATCTGAGGTTTGTTCTGTCTCTGAAAGCAAAGCCTCAGTGAAACAAAAAAATGTTTCACAAGCACATTCTTTATAAAAATGGTGTTGTACTGGATCCTTCCAGCCTGACACTACCACTCTCACTTTGTAGTCTGCAACTGTATTGTTCTCTGTGCGCGCACTCTGTGCTGCCAAGTCCTCTCCATTACAGGACTGCTGGTTTTACTACAGCACTGGAAGATCAAAAGAGATCACTTTAAAGTTTCATAAAGTTTATCCTTCTGGGGAGGAGATGTACGTGTGTGTTTTTCAGCTGTGGAATTCAGGAGAACACCCCAAAATTGTCATAAATAGCTTTGCCCATCTTTTACCTTTGAATCAATAGCCCAGTTAACTAGGCAGCGTGGAGTGGGAGGGGGAAGGTGGATAGTCTTTACTCTCTTCATGGAGGCTTTCCGCAGGTGCCCAGGTTCTGCACTTGACTGGAGAAGTGGACAGCAGAAACTCAAAGCTGCAGTTCCATTTTGTGTAATATTGTGAATCCCAAATGCCCATGAACACATGAATTAATCTCTGCTCTGGGCATGTGACTTAAAAATTGTGAAATATAACAGCAATAAAAAAAGTAAATTTACTTTCCCTTTATTTGTCTCCCTTACTTTAAACCTTCCATTTGGATGTTTTTTAAGCTTCTCCCTGCAACATGGAAGGCTTGGAGTCAATCCTGCTTAGTTACATGAAGCCAAGATGCTTGCATGGCTCTTAGGTCTACCCTTTTAGAAAAAAAAAACCCATGAAGTGGTGAGAAACTCATGACAATATTTGCAAAGAGAAATGCTGACTTGTTCCTGAATCTGTCACTGAAATGGCTAACAGCAAGTCATTAGCTAGGCTTCACAGGTCAGAAACTGGTTCTCCTGAAAACTTTCAACCCTAAATATCTACATACGCTTTTCTAACATCATGTTACTGTAGTGCTACGAGGCCCTTGAAATTTGGGCAAAACTGAAGTGATTCTCCAAGCTCTTTAATCTATTATGAGATTGTGCACATGCCACATTTAAAATAATTTGGTGAGTTGAGAGAAATGTACAGAAATAGATCCATGCTCCTGAGAAGTTAATTAGACCGATATGGGATCAAGACTGGAATAATGACTAACATGATTTATTATCCTTAGCAGCTCCATGAAGCTTCTTTGACTGCCCCCAACAGTTTATCCGGGGAAGAGAGAAAGCCTCTTGGCTGATCTGTGTGGTGCCGTCATCTCCTCCTTCATTTAGCTCAAATGTCTTTCTGCACATTCTCATCTTCCCCAGAGGGTTTTAAGTCGTCTCACAAGTGGAAGCCAGTGGAGAGGCCCACGCCTGCCTTCCCCCATCCCTAAAGGTCCCATTTGCAAGTACGCCCTGCACTTCACTTTGAACAATTAAACCTGAGATACTATGAGGGATATTGTTTTTTCAGTACTGCTGGGTAGTTAAAGGGTGTTTCACAGTTGGAACAATATTTTCTTTAAAATATTTGATGTTTATTATTTCACTGTTTAAGCAATATGAGGAGGAAAGGCTGTTTACTTAGAAAGACTTTATGAAGATGCATGAGACACACCGGTGATATATAAAAACAAAACCAGATTAATTTACCAATGTGACACTCTTTGTTTTTAGGTATACAAAAAGAAAACTGAAGCTGCCAAGAAGGAATATCTGAAGCAGTTAGCTGCCTACAGAGCAAGCCTTGTATCCAAGGTAACACATAATGTATATACATACACACATATATATAGTGCCATATTGCAAACCATTTTCAGCATTTATATGGTGCTGAGCACCATAGTATTTAGTGCAAATAGCCTTGTTTGTTATCGCCTTAAACTTAGGTTTAAGGTGCAGATGCTCGATAAACACAGTCACCTCTCCATGAAAAGATACCCTTTCTCTTCTGGTCATAGAGACAGCTCTTCTCCAGGCTGGGACTATCATCRCAGTTCAACAGAGGAAGGAGATACCGGTAAAAAGACCTCAATATAACAAACGTGCCATGCCAGGCAGTCACCGTTCTACCTATAAAGGAAAAAAACATATCATTACCCAAAATGCTTGGTTTTGGTTTTGGGTTTTTTTAAGTACTGCTTTTTACCTTGCAATCACTGTACAGAAAAAGTCAAGCTTAGCTCACATAGCAAATTTTCATAAGAAAATGTAAATTTCCATTTTACATCCAGGAAGCAATTTGTGTGAGCACAGCATAGGTCACAATAAGGCTCCTATACTGGAATACACCAATGTATCCCCACACAGCTAGTAGCAATTTTCTAAACCGATTTATACAAACATTCTAGAGCCCATAATTTTGTAATAGACGCTTTAAAATTTGTAATAGACTTTAAAATATGCAGAAGAATGTGAAATTACTGCACTGTGTCAATGTGAAAAACCAGTTGAGCAACTTCAGAATCATATCAGTTAGAATCACTTGTTTTGGGTCTGTCAAAACAAATTTAGATGTATTTTGTTCCTACAAAAATAGAATTAATTTTAGAGGTAAAGATGGCAGTATGAAGGACTGGCATATGTGACAAGAGTAGAACTTTTTGTTAGTTTTAAATGTTTTTGGGGTTCTGCACTATACTTCTCTGTATATTATATTAATTTATGCACATTTTCAGGGGAAGACTATATGATTAGCCATACAAGGACCTTTCATGCATCTGTCTATATTATCTTAGTATTTGGTCAGTGTTTGTTCTGAATTTAAAAGTCTGAAATATGGGTGTTACCTCATTCATTCTCATTTGTGTCATATGCATTTTAATTTTATAGCTACCATCATAAATACTAATGGATTTAGTTAAAGTGATTTACAGAGTACCTTTAATTTCTGTCTTAGGTCTGTTTGGTTCTAGAAATACTCATTGCCTTCGGAAAGGGTACCATGTGCACACAAACAATTTTTTTTTAAATAGCCTGCTTATTGGCAAAGGATAGGTCTAAAAAGCTCAAAAGATTCCAATAGGTTTTAAAGAAATGCATGAAGCCAACTTTTCACTTGTGAAAATAACTTGGATGTCATTATTCAGCACATCATGGACTGTTTACATAACATTCTATATAGCTTAATTTTGAAATGGGACATATAAAAAAATGACATTTTAATTTTGTTCTTTTTTTTTTTTTTGAAAGAGAAAAAAGTATATTATGGCATTTTTTGAGGTTTGTTTTAGAAAACAATTTAGAAGATTGTTGATCAATTCAGTGGACTGTCGTGTTTTAACCCCAGCTGCCACACCACGACACCGCTCGCTCACTCCCCCCACAGTGGGATGGGGGAGAGAATCGGAAGGGTAAAAGTGAGGAAACTCATGGGTTGAGATAAAGACAGTTTAATAGGGAAAGTAAAAGCCACGCATGCGAGCAAAGCAAAACAAGGAATTCATTCACTACTTCCCATGGGCAGGCAGGTGTTCAGCCATCGCCAGGAAAGCAGGGCTCCATCACACGTAACGGTGACTTGGGAAGACAAACGCCATCACTCCGAACGTCCCCCACTTCCTTCTTCTTCCCCCAGCTTTATATGCTGAGCATGGCGTCATATGGTATGGAATATCCCTTTGGTCAGTTGGGGTCAGCTGTCCCAGCTGTGTCCCCTCCCAACTTCTTGTGCACCCCCAGCCTCCTTGCTGGTGGGGCGGGGTGAGAAGCAGAAAAGGCCTTGATTCTGTGTAAGCACTGCTCAGCAGTAACGAAAACATCCCTGTGTTATCAACACTGTTTTCAGCACAAATCCAAAACGTAGCCCCATACTAGCTATGATAAAGAAAATTAACTCTATCCCAGCCAAAACCAGCACATGCATGAAACCATTTGTGCATATATTTAAATTTGTTGTTAGTCAGAAAAACACTGACGCGTTTTCTTAACTTTTAAGCAATTATTTAAATTCTTCCCATAATGTAATGTTTTCCTCTAGTGTGGTAAGTATCAAAATATAAACTTAATGAAGCCGAGTACTAATTGCTTACTCTCATGAACACGCTCAATGAATCCAACAGAGCTGGCATATAACTAAAGCAAGTCCATTTTGGAATAAGGATGTAAAATACCCAGATGTAATATTATATCAGTGTATTCTAAATTATCATTATTAAATATTTATATGGCACCAGGAGAGTTGTAGTTCTTTAGACAAGCATGTAAGCATGAAGAAATATATATAATGCATTATGAAGGTTGTTTGGAGTCCATCTGGTCTTTTATGTCCATGTGGTATATTATCATCCATAAAAGCTACTTTTAGAGAGCATTATTAAGATTCTAAGACCTCATTCTCAAAAGTTAAGACATGCCAAAAGTAACATACCTTTTCAAAAAATGCTTTAATACAATATTAATGATTTGCTCACATGGTATGTTTTATACTTTATACCACACTCTGTGTGAGTCTCATTTCATATGCTTATAATCAGGTGTTCACCCTGGGAGCTCCTGTGTTGTATTTACTGCATGTTGTTTAACCTTGCTTCTTTATAGGATTTTCTGTGCTGCTCATCCCAGCAGTGTTTTAGTGTAAAGAAATTCTCAGTAATACTCTGGAGCAGGAAGTTTGTATTGTCCATATTTTCAAACACAACTAAATCATTGTGAAATCAGGTTTTCAGTAATTTTGGGTGTCCTGTTTGGGACATCTAGAACGTCATTTTTCAGAGTATTCGACCAATATTACACCCTTCATGTTCATAACAGAGCTCCAATGATTTCAGGGTCAGCTGGCTGGCAGCTGAGAGATGTTCAGTTGTGCTTCACATCACATCAGGACATCCTTTTGCTATCCAAATGATAGGAGTTACCCAATTACCAAACTTTCTTCCTTTTCCCCTCCCAGAGGACTCTGCCTGTGGGAAGAGGCAGGCACAAGCAGGCAAGGGTGCTGCTCAGGTCCCCTGTCTCCAGCTCAGCAGGTGCCTCACACCTCCCAAACCAGCTGCTTTACCAGTTTCTTAACTTTTGAACACTGATTCTGCCACTTTTTTCATGAAGCACTGCATTTTTTCTGAAAAGCAAAGGAATGGACATATGCCATGTTATACCTGAGTGGACCAGACTTGGAGTTGAATTCACTGCACCCATCTTGGCCATCTGAGATGCTGGAATAGTCAGAATAGAAGATTGCAGAGAAATGGGGTAAATCTCCTTTTGCTGGGAGATTTCTTAGCCTCTGCCTGACAGCAGAATAATGAAATTCAGGAATGTTAGTTTACATTCCAAGCTCTGGGGTGGGAGTAGAGTATCAGGTGGGGGTGGTGGGCTTCTCCATGATACTCAGCCTTTTGCCCCCTTTGCTCTGCTTTTTCCTCTCCTCTCCTCTCCTCTCCTCTCCTCTCCTCTCCTCTCCTCTCCTCTTCTCCCCAATAGCAAACCTTTACTTCAGCCAGCCTTTTTCCTAGTCTTTCTCTTGTCCTCTGCATCCTCACTTCTCCTTCATACACTCATAGCTGTGGGTGCATAGTGAAGGAAACTGGAGATGAACGTGAGGGACAGACTGCCTGCTCTTCATCAGAGAGCAGCCTGTACTGGGAAAGCCCACATGGAGAAATAGTCTCAGCTGCTTTCTCAGACGATACACATTTRTAAATTTGAGTGTCATTTCATGGGAAGATGAGATATTATTGTCATTGTCCGTTCCAGAGTTCAAGTCCCTCTTCCATTGCATCTTAAGGAAGGGCACCCAAAATTTTTGGGAGGCATATGGTGCTTTCCTCTGGGTGCATTCTTGACAAAACTGAGCAGTTCTGGTTGAGTTTGTCTCACACACACACACACACACACACACAGAGAAGTCACTCACACACCTAGTATGTATAACTTTAGACTGTGTTATTTGACAAAATCATAACTGAAAAAAGTGGAAGTGTCACCAGCAACTTTGGTAATAGGATTGCCAGCCCATCTCTAGTACGCTTTTAAATGCTTTAGTGATGTCTTTATAAAATAGGGCTACCATCCAGTAAGTAAGGTAAACATATGATTGTGTAAATATGTCAGCTATGCATTAATCCCTGTTTAATTTATCAGCTTATTTCCTGTATTTTCTCCTTTTTTATGATTGAAGTTAATGGGGCTGTTGTTGAGTTTGTTCATGTGTGTAGGAATTGATATGTAAAGTAAAAATCACATTACAAAGCATTATATCTTCTGCTATGCAGATTGCCATATTGCTTATAGTACTGACTAAGCCTTTGCATTGTAAACAAGTGTCTTTATATTTGCCCTTAGTTGCAACTTTTAGTACTGTTCAGGTCCAGAAATGCAGTCTCTGGTATCTGGTAATTTGTACAGCATTACATAAAATGCTGTGAATTGCAATTTTACTTTTTCATAAAACAAGCATTTTTTCTAGCTTAACCAGCCTTTTTTCTGGCTGACATTAGAGTTTTTGCTGCATCTTTCAAATATATGTATTTAATACAGATATATATGGGTAACGTTAAATACTTTCATATATTATATATGTGCACCTATGTATATTTATATAACAATATATGCATATTATGTATTTAACATGCATAATATATATGTGCATATAAGTGGTACATACATATATGTTAACTATAGCAGTACAAGTTTAACTTTAAATAGTACAAAGAAGATTTCTCTTCCCAGTTTTGTTCTCTCTGGCTAAATGATCTTTAATTCCCTCTGTGTAGTGACACAACTTCAAGTTTCATGCAGACATATTTTAGCAGCTATGGCTGAAGCTAAAACCTCTCAGCAAGGAGAATATATTTCAAATTCAAAATACTCAAGCATATTTCAAAACTCTGACGCTGTATCTAAGTCAAAGTGGTGTCTTCACTTGACATTCCAACAAAGGCATTGGACATTTTTCAGTTTTGTGGACAGTGCAAATCCTTTGGACATGTAAAATTGCTTTGTGAAGTATATGGCAGACCTAGGTTTCCTAGCCCACCACCTTGCAATTACATTTCATAAAAAAACCAAAGGTCATATCTAGTAAGACTAGCATTGCCTTAATGCCATTAGCACAGCAGTTTGTAACCAGAGAGTTCCCAGGCACCCAAAATATCTGTTACACTGCCTATATTGTAATAGAATTGAACAGCCTAAGGAATCTGCATCTCTTAAGACTGCAGTGAATACACATGAAGAAGTTTGAGCTACTTGTAAAAAGCAAAATGGAGACCATGTTAAAAAAACAAAACAAAACAAAACCAAAACTCAAACAGTAAACTTGATTTCATATGCATATGTGGTAAGAGCACTTGCCTAACATATAAAAAGTCAAAAAATATGTCAGCTCTCCCAGATYGTGCATCTCCCCACTCCTAAGTAAGTGCAGATGTGCAGGTGTGCTCTTTCCACAATTTGTTTTCTGTGGCCCAGCGAATCCCACATTCTTTTCTGCATAGTGGCCAAGCTTCATATGTAGGGGAGCCCTGCATCCTGGCTCACTCCTCCCTGAAATAAGCAGCTGCTGGGGTTTAGGACATTTCTTTTGGAAATAAAATTCTGAATATCTCTTGAAAGAGTAGGCGACTGAACTGCCGTGTCTCCTGGTCAGTGCTTTAATCAGTTGGCTATTGCGTACAAGGAGAGCAGCATCCCTTCTGCTGCTGGCAGAAAGGCACCTGGTTTCCACTTTTTGAGACAACAGATTCTTATATTATATCTAGCCCCAGTCCATGCAGATGTTTTGGAATTTCATAAAACAGTTTAGGCTGTTCTCAATGAAAGCATCATAGAAAGAATAAATAAAAAATATGGTCATGTTTGATGCATGATATTACTTTTTTTGTAGCTGTTAAAGTGCTACAAGGCGTTTGGCAATATTTCCCTTAAAACAACAACAAAATAAAAACAGAATGATGACATGCACATAGAGCTTTTACTTTTTTCCATTAAACATTAGAATCCCTAGCTGGGAAAACTATAATGTAAGGCTTTTGCAGCAGGTACTTCATGTTTCTGTGATACCTTGGTCTTTCGTTCTTTCTGGAGTTATTATGATATAGTCAGAAATTTTCAAGGAATCATAAATAAAATTATGTATGTGCAAGTATGCAATGTGTCAGAGTATCTGGTAAGTGAACATATATATTTATAAAACAATTGTCTAATGTGATAATAACACAAATCCAACCATCTTCTCTAGCAAGGAAACCATCTATCTACTGCAGCTGAAAATGTAGAGTAAACTATATTTAAGTTAATACCATGAATTTGATTTGAGGCTAAATCATGTGAAGCTTTACATTCAGCAGTGCAAAAACCGAGACATGCTCTCACATAATTTCTGCCAAAAATGGCAGAAATGTCTTGAGCTTGAGAGAAGCCAGATTTTGATTTGGAGAGGAACTGTGTTTGTTTTTGAAGTGAGTTAATAAAACTAGATTTCACTATTAGCCTAGTGCTTCTATTTGGGGAATTAAAACACTTGTATCAAATTAAAGTTGCATATCCTTTATCACATGTACCCAGGTTACTTTCATAAAACATCCATTTTCACTTACATACCCTGAATGAATCCATGACAATCCCCCGTAGATGATGACAAAATGTATATTTAGATTTGAAGACATTCTTCTGAGCCACCTCGGCTAATTATAGATGACAACCCATGGCGTACTCCTTTGTTCTGAAACATCAAGAATGTGTCAAAAAGCTTCTGAACTCTCTAGAGTCCCAGATGTTATTGCAATAGGTGACTGGAATTAACAAAATACGAAACGTCATTTGCTAGGAAGGCAGCTGTACTGCAAATATGCATATGAATTCTCCACCGGAGTGAACAGAGTTAAGTCAAAGGAGTCTCTAAAGGAGTTAAAGAGCTAAGCAGGAAAGAGAAAACACTGCTGGAGAAAAGTAATTCTCTCATAAACAGCTTCACAGGGGTATTAATAAAATGGCTGAGCCTGTGTAGGCTAGAAGAAGGGATTCCTCTCAAGGACAGGCTTGGGGTTGGAAGTGACCTAAAATGTCAAAAACGTTAAAAACGGACAGGATTATGTGAACACAGAAAAGCTGAGGGAAGGAATAAACAATTCAAGATGTTCCTTCTACCAAAGAGACAGCAAAGACAGCAGATGCAAACTTAAGCTTAGGTAAGCTTTGTAGGAGCTGCATAAATATTCAGCCAATTTCCTTCTATCTACCTCTTTAATATCACGGTACTGGAGATGACTCATTTAAAGCTGAGTCAGGCCTGCCTAAGTTTGATCACAGCCTGCACAGCCTGGACCTTCCTAGTACCAGCTGACATAATCACTGCTGTTACCCGAATGTAACCTTCATTCTGGTCACAGAGTCCAAAAAATGTTGAATTCCTCCACATGGCTCAAGGATGGACACCAGTCACTAGATGTGCGCATGGCACTGTCATGAAAAGGGACAGTGTGGCAACTACGTAGTTTTCTGACACATATTCATGTAAAACCTGAATTGAGTTAAACTCTTTTCTAGGCTTTGAAACTCATATAGTACATGTTCCTTGTGTATGTAGAGAGGATGCCAAACCTCTGTTTCTCATTTAAAGAGAAGCACCTGTTTCTCATTTAAAATGAAACTATGTTACACCATTTTGGCTATGTAAAAAAGTCTTTTGAGGTTGGAATAGGTTATGTTTACCCACAAGTAAAGCTGTTTGCATTGGTGGAAAGTTTATGCTGGCCATATTGGCCATAAGGCTCATGTCTTTGCCCTTGAGGAGGTCTCTCAGAATGTATTTAAAGGACACATAGGCATCCAATAGTACCAAGAACATTTACAGAATGTGCACCAGTTCTGCAATCTTATGCATATTTTACTATAAAGGGGAGCTTAATTGCTGATGTTAATAAAGAAGTATTTTGATAATGGCTGATCTGTAAATGACTGAAATTATATTGCTCCAGCTGAAAGGCTTTGATCATTAACTATTTTTGTGAAACCAATAGAATGAGAAAAAAAACCATTTTTCTCTGTAAGTTGAACAACTGTGGTTTCTTTGAGACAACACTGACTTTTTGATTTTATATTGCAAACAGCAATGTTAGTTTAGCACTGCTTACTAGAATGAAGTCATTGCAAAAGTATTTATTTAATTCCCATATATTATGGTATCATATGCTGTAGTAGATAAGAATACTGAATATAAAGCATGTATACAGTATGTAGATTGAAGATGTTCATATACATATGTGTGTCTATATATCTATATGGTCCTACTTACTGGCAACATTTCTAACTGCATTAACATGTTAAAAAAGCAAAATGAAGTAAGTATAGGCACTTGTAGTTTATAGGTATGTTTCTGAAGAAACACAGGTCAAAAGTAGTGCACATCAATTGGGAATGATTCTTAGCCTCTGTTAGCCAGGTCCTACCTGGTTTTCATGAAAACTGAAATGGACATCCAGACATTAATACTGAAGTAACAGTGTTGGGCTCTGATCCAAATTCCATTTAAGTTAATAGGAGACTTTCCATTGAATTCAGTAGTCTAAGGATCAGGCCCTTAGAGTACTGCCTTGTTAAAACATGTCCTCATTTTACTTTCAATCACACGGCTGTTGTTTCTGTTCCAACAGACTCGGGGTTAGAAGTCCAATGATAGCCAGAAGGCAGCCACAAGTTAGAAAGGGAATCAAAACCCATGTGTACATTTCAACAGCTGTTTGGTTACCCAGGTCCACAGGTGAGAGTTTAAAGTGCAGCTATAGACTTTTCAAAGTAGAAGTAAAATGATCGCAAAGGAAGCCACGGAGATGCCAGGCTGGCATCACTAAACTGTTGCTGTTTTCTCTGACACCGCTTAGGTTGAGCAGCGTGTACCAAAAATAATTTCTCAACTGTAGGAGTGGGTTGGATGTTTTGGGGTGAGGGACATCTCAGCGCCACTTTCCTCTAAGGAACTGACAATGCCCCTGTGCCTGAATTCGGTCTGTGATGAGAAGGACTGTTAGTCCCAGGGCAGTTCTCCTTAGGAAAGGATAGCATAACTGGATGAGCAATGCTTAACCCCTTAACCTAATTTAATTCTTTAATTTGGCAATTATGTATAAGGAGTTCTGGCACACAATAGGGGAGTAGAAGGTGGATAGGAAAGTTTGCTTTGCTCTAGAATTGGAAGGAAAGGCATGAGTTTGGTGAAAACTGGGGAGGAAGAACTTGATTCAGCACTTCCCAAACTTTGGGCAAAATGATCAACTCTCAACACTTCCTCTGAAGAACATCATTCATCTGTATCATCACACATTTCCTTGAAAGTATGATCAAGTAGAATAATTTTGTGGACTGAGGGTCATGCACCAGTACTTTTAATTAATATAATTATATTCATTATCATAAAAGTTACAGTAGTGTTTATTTTGTTTCCCTCCTTTCCCTATTTCTCTTCTACTTTCATTCTCTTTCTGTTGGGATTTCAAAATGTTCTTCCCTCTTTTTCTTCATTTTTCAGTGAAACAATAGATTCTCATGAAAAAAAAAGGTGGTTTTGTGTTGTGCCTAAACAGCAGTCATACTTTGTAGCATTCCATTGCCTTGACCTAACCTACCGTGTCTTCACCTTCTGATTTTTTTTTTTTTTTTTTAATTTAGGCAACAGTATTAGATGATGATGTGAGATGGAGAGGCAGGTCCATAAGAAATCCTACTCCTAGCCTATGAAGAACTTGAAAGATTTAGAGTAAGGGTTTGACCTGAACTGCAGAACAAGTAGAAGCCACTCAAAGAGCATAAAGGACTGTCAAGAAAAGCTAGTTTGTGGTCCTAGTGTATATTTGATAATGTATGTGTACTATACAACTTCCTACCATTAACTAAATATAATATTCTGTCACCCTCTAGTGGTGGGTCTACAACACCGTACTTCTGATAGTAGTGATAAAAGATTTTCTCACTGCATGTCTAGTAGAAGACCTTGTCGCATGTAGGAGAAACTAGGCTTCAATGTTTGATGTCCTGTGCACACAGATTTGTAATTTGGTCTCCATTGCATATATCTGTAAATGAATTGTATCTTATAACTTCATGCCAAAAATCAGAGATGTAAATTGTCTGTGTTGGTTTTGTACAGATTAATTAACTAAAGAGGGTTTTTTTAAAAATTATTTCTGTACTCTTCTCCTTGGATAAGGCAAGAGAAAATTGACTGAATTCCAACCTGCACAGTTAGGGAACATGACTGTGCACCTGAAGCCCATATGGGCTAATCAAATCCCTTCTTTCATAATTCCTAGTTTTACCCATAATAAAAGTCCTTCTCTAAGACTGTCTGATGCTGGACTGGACAAGTGCAATGCCCATTCAAATCTGTGAAAGCAGTAATTGTGCCTGAAATAATAGCGTGACCTATGCATCATATGCACCTCTTGGTATATTTGACAGTAAAGTGACATAACAAAGCCAAAATATTTGACATCACCTACTCCATTAGTAATACTTAAAAAATCTGGGTTTCTGAACCAGCCTTAGAAAAAGCCGAAAGTGCAGTATGCTAGAGAATAGCATTTAATGGGTTCATTTATCAAGATTCCCAGTAACTGATAATATTGATGTGTTTTACACTGATATTGGACATTTTGGTTTCAGATCACATATGATTTAAAGCGTCCTAAGCAACAGCAAAATACTTGGTTTGAGACTGAAGTGTTGTGCTTTTCACTGGATCAGGAGGTAGTGAAACATATAGAAAGCTGATTGATAGCTTGAGACAGCTGGAACAGTCCCTTTTGATCACTTTGCAGACGTTCTTCTCAGAGGTAAAGCAAGTGTTATTCATCTCTGGCCAGAGACTGTACAATTCCTCTTAACATAATTTAGTATTTCAAGTATTAAATGATACTAAATATCTGATATCTCTGTAGTTTTATCATTATGGGCCATGCATTCACCACTTATGTGTGAACTCAGAATTACCCAATAATTAAATTGGTTCACTGTATCTTTGTTAAAGAGGTGTATTGCAGCATCTTTGTAGTCACAAATGAAATATAAGTATGTATCAGTATGTCACAAATGGTGCCGCAAAGGCTTTCTGAGACCTCCTCACCAGGAGGAATTGTTTAACCAATCTGCCCTTAGACACTTCAGGAGCAATTATCCCTGCTYGGACCAGATAGAGCCTTCCAGCTACATCATGGAAAGGCAAGGTGTTTTCATGAGGGGATGATGCACTCAGTAAGACTTAAAGTTTCTCAAGAAAGAACACAGCATACACCTCTTGTAATGTGTAAAGAACTCGGGACACTCAAGAGGAGAGTCCTGACCATGCTGCTAATTAGCAAACCTTCTTCTGAATCTCTGAAATTTCGGCAAACCTGCCAGTCTTTGCTCTCACACTCACGAGAGTGTCCTACAAATACAACTGGGAAGAGAGGGGGAAAATATTTCTCATGTCGTCATGAACATTAGTTCAGTGTTTTAAAAATAATACCAAAAACCTGGCAGATTTTGCACCTACCTTCAGGTTTTATCGTTTACTATCTCTGGGTTTTTATGTCTGTATCTGAATCCTGCAAACATGCTTATAATACATATTGCACACGTGTACATCCACATGTGAGCAGAGCTAGGCAGATCCACAGAGGCAGAGATTTGCATTCATTTTATCATATTCATTTAATTTCCCTTAGTTTACTGGAGAAAACAAGGTTTTTTGCTAATGGAACTGCAGTTATACTTAGGGAAAATGAAGTTATCTTTCTCATCTTTATCATCGCAGATAATGAAGCAATTTCAGTAACGCACGTGTCAGCGGATTGTTGGTGATGGTACATCCTTCAGAAAGAATACAAATAGACATCACTGACCCTGGAGTGCTGAGAGTAACATGAAACTTACTCTGACTTGTAAACTGAGCAAACATGACATGGAGGTCACAGAATAAGGGCATATATGCATCTTTCAGCCCTTGTTTTGACAAAGTGACTTCTTTCTCCAGAGGGACATTTCTGCCATTTTTTTCCAGCATGTTTCACCTTTCACTGGCTATTAATCCCAGTATGACTTAACTGCAAATTATGATTCCCACCTATAAGCTCATGGGAGTTAATTCTTAAATTTTTTTCATCACTTATTTGAGCACACAGAGTTAGCACTCAGAAGATGTAAGAAAATAAGGGTATGGAAAACAACAAATTGAGTTTAAATCAAATGTAACAAGTTATAAAAATTAGAACAAAGAGTATTATTAAAATTCACATTCATTAATGGAAATTTTTTATTACTAGCAGCGGTAAGAAACCAGGGTAGACCATAACGTTTTTGAAAATCTGTGCATTTTCTAATATTCTATGCAGTATTCTTCCAGCTTTACTAAGATAGCTTTCCTGTGTCTGATGCAGTCTAACATTTATATAAAGATCAGTTTTAAACAGAATTTTCAGAACTTTATGAACTGGATTAACAAAGAAAGTTTTGCTAAAAGTGAAATTATTCAGAATATTCTTATTTTTCTGAATGCATGGCTCATGAAACATGTTTGATACAGGTGTGGATAGCATCCCAGCACAGAATACTTGAAAATAAAGGTATCAGCACAGCAACTAGCGTACTTATTCAATGCAGTAGAACAACTGTGGATGGGGTTTAGCCTCTTCATCATGTTAGCTAACTGATAAAGCACTATTAGCAGTTATCAACATGTCAGGTGAAGGACACTGCAATTCTTATCCCTGGTTTGCAGATGGGAAAATGAGACATGTCAAAGATCACTGCAGACTTTTGCTGGAACCCACTCTCCTGAATCTGTTCTCAACTAGGCCATCAAATTTGATGACAATAGTAATGGCTGCTTATGTGAACAAATGTGACAGGCTTGGTTGTCTTTGTTGTGTAGGTTATTAGGTCAGTGATGCCAGTTCCAAGTTTGGAAAAAAMCAAAATGTCAGGCTAGGCCAGGAAGCAGAGGGGCTACATTCTTTTTTTACAATGCTGAAGAGAAATGTGTAAGGTAATAGGGATTAATTATTTTTCTAGTGTAATAAGCAAACTCCATGTCAAGGACAGTTGGATGGTCCAGATATTTGTTTTCCTATGGTGAGACTATATATCAGGGGGGAGAACAGCAGCATTTTGTAGCTTCTAAGTATTGTCTGGTTTTTGTTTTTTTCTCAACAGAGCTACAGTGAACCTGTTGATGTTAAAGCCTCCCCGCAACCTCAGATGATGAATTCAAAGCAGTCGGTGTTTCATGGGCCCACCCAAGCACACTCTGCACTGTACCTCAGTTCCCACTACCACCAACAACCAGGAATGAGTCCTCACATCACTGCCATGCATGCCAATATCCCCAGGAACATAGCGCCCAAGCCCAACAACCAAATGCCAGTGACTGTTTCCATAGCAAACATGGCTGTGTCCCCACCGCCACCTCTTCAGATCAGCCCCCCTCTGCACCAGCATCTCAACATTCAGCAACACCAGCCGATTTCAATGCAGCAGTCCATTGGAAACCAGCTACCGATGCAGGTCCAGTCTGCTTTACATTCACCTACAATGCAGCAAGTAAGTTTGAGCTTTTCAGTTGCCTGGGAAATGGATTTTTTTGAGAGAAAAAGTCATCCAGAAGTTGACATAGTGAGGGAGATTTAGAGCCATAGGTTAGCTTTAATTTTGCAGAGTTCCAAAACCATGGTAGTGTAGTCTGAGGACTTAGTCTTTCAAAGGCAAGAACAAATGAATGAGTTTACCTAGATGATGAGGAACTTCAGTGGAACTGTTTGTGCTAGCAACGATGTTCATCACATTCTTCTGAACACTAGCCTTGTCTCCCCCCCAAATTCAGGAGGCATCCTTTAAATAGAAGTGGGTCCGTAGATCCATCTACAAATCTGGGAGTACCCTGAAATATAAGTGAAATGTTAAGTCTTCGGAAGACATATTTTACAAACAAAAGGCAAGCATGTCTAGACATAGATATGATTGTAGCATGCGCTGTTATTCTTGTGCTGACTGTGATGTGGAACAGTCAGAGGCAACATAAAACAACACAGGTTGTGTTAAACATGCTAGATTAAGTGAACATGAGTATGTTAGTTTATGCTGCATTCATAACTTCTTTTTGCTAGATAGATATACCTCTTTTTTACTGGAAATAAGTGGGCTGTCCCCAGTATCCCAATGTGGTGGCTTTTTTTTTGCATTCTCAATGTTTTAGAAAGTTGATTCTCAATACATTTCCTAGGAGTTCTGAATGAATGCAGACCAATGATAGTATTGTGACTTTTGGGCCCAGGCCTATGGAGGGTTAGAGCAGATTAACTCTGCTGATTTCATGAGAGAAAATTTCCTTTTGTATTGGATGAGATCTGACTATCAATAATAAGATCTTGCTTTGCAAAGAAGCATTAGAATGAAAATTTTTTGGATGGAGTTGCAAGAATCTACAAAATTTGTATACACAAAACTTGTCAGTTCTGGTTGATAATACATAGTCATGAACTTGTTGCATGTTTTGAATATCTCTATAAATTCACCTTTGCTAACAAGGCATTTGCATTTGCTTTCCAAGCCGGAAACATTTCATCTCAACGTTGGTCTTTAGAGATGGGAATACCTGAACACAAAACATAGCTTCTACCTGGGAGAATAATTTAACAGGGAAAAAATTTTCCAAAGCAGGACAAAAAAAAGAAGAGTTGAAAGCAATCTGGACTGATAAATTTAGTTGTTCAGAAGGTAAATCCAAGGTGTGCTCAGGATGATCTGGATTTTTTCAGAGACTTTGATCTTAGTCTTAAGAGTGATTTGGAGTAATCAGACAGGAAGGAAAATTTGTGAAGTGTTTACAACTTTTTCGTAGTCCAGTTTATTTTTCATGATCAGAGTGAACAGACTCAACAGACTTATGACCACACAAATGTGGAGTCTTTTACTGTCATGTATTCCTGAAGGTTTTCCTATTAGTTAGAAACCCAGTGTCCTGGTGTAAGCGTCCTGGGACAGCCCATGCTCAAGTCTCAGAGAAACTCAGGAGTTAACCCCAAGCCTGGGCAGCAGGAATTAGCTAGGGGAAGTCCTAGACAGGTGAGCCAGGAGGGTCTGTCTAGAGATCCTAAACCTGATGCAATCCTGGTTGAACCTGAAGGCTCAGAGCAATGAGAGACAAAGCAATGGACAGAGACTCAATGCAATAGCCTGGTTCATTTACCAAACATGAAAAATGACATTTTTTTCTGTGACAGCAACCTGTTGAGATTGTATAGTTATATTTCAGCAAGTTTTTATTGCAAAGTGGTTGAGTCTTCCAAGTTCAGGTTGTTTGACAAGTTCAGTGTCACTTGTACATTACTTGTCCAATGCAGAGCTATAGAAGATCAAACYTCTTATGTCTTTTCCAGAATCATTGATAGGCAGAATTTACTGAACAGATTTGAAAATCTGGCTTTATTTATTGAATTAATAGTACAGTAGAGGCTAGCAAAAGATGTAATGCAGATGTTAGACACTTACATATGTATACATACAACATCATCATTATTGTATGAATCCAAACAATTAGGCATTATTCCAAACCATTACATACTACAAAAAAGGTAAGATAATACGAATCTTCTGATGTTTTATTTTACCAAGTTGCACGCTTGTAGCATATGGTGTGCTCGTCAATGACTTGAGAGTACTTTCACTCATCTGTGAGATGTGTGGCATGCAGCTGAGTTACTTCTAGCTTGAGAGAAAACACAGGGCACTAGGTTGTAGAAAACAGGTGTCTAGAAGTCAATATATAGACCTGTACCATGATGAGTCTTTTGCTTTACTAAGTACAAGTACAGTAAAGTGAAAAATGCTGTATCTCTGTGTTCCTGCTTGGCGTTGTTAAACTCATGAAAGGTTAGCTTAAATACTTTTTACCAACTCATATTCCTTAGTCAGAAAGGCTGATGCTTATAATGAAGATACCATGGTGAGGTATTTCTGAGCTTCACTCAAGGTGACAGGTGCTTATTACCTGTTGAAATGCTACACTGCCAATCTTAACTACATTTTTCTTTAAGCACTGTGGAACATCTACAAGCTGGTTTATATTTCTTATGCTCCTGCTTTTGTTTCAAAGTAATACAACTTTTGAGCTCTGGAAAATCTATGTAAGTTCACTTTGGAATATTTGTAATTTTTTTTTTTAGTTGTTTTTTTTTTTACCATACAACAGTTTACACAGTTTGTGAATTGAGTTTAAACATAGAATCCATTTCCTTTAAAAAGTGATGTTGGCAAAGACAAAGCAAAAAGTATGTTGAATTTTAGGGCAACAGGTGTACTAACAACACCATGATTTGCCATGCCAGAGCAGAACAGTGGTATCCTGTCTAGTCTCTTAGGTATGACTCTTTCTAGACATACTCAAGAAATGTTAGAAAACACTGTCCTCAGGATTTCGTACTGCACTAGAGCACAGAGGACAGGCTGGCCACCAGGAGGCACGTAGCAAGAATTCAAGAAACTATAACTTGAAAGTAAAGGCCTCCTTCTGACTCAGTTGTCAAAAGATTCTGCTCCCCCTCTGCTCAAAATTGAGCAAACACTCTGCTGATCACAGAGCATGCTAAGGAGGAAAAGACATAATGAGGAAAAAAGCAAGCCCTCCAAGTGATGACAGCAGCACAGAGTCAACAGCAATGAGGGCAAAGAAGAGGCATAGCACCATCCTGTATGTCCAGCCTGTGGTGAGGAGGGAAGGAGAACTCTGAATGTGAGGTTCAGTCCCCAGCAGCATGGTGCAGACCACTCCGCCTCATAAAAAGACAGCCAAGAAGAATGGGAGAATGTCGTGGTTTAACCCCAGCTGGCAACTAAGCACCACGCAGCCACTCACTCACTTCCCCCTGGTGGGATGGGGGAGAGAATCAGAGGAGTAAAAGTGAGAAACCTCATGGGTTGAGATAAAGACAGTTTAATAGGGAAAGCAAAAGCCGCACATGCAAGCAAAGCAAAACAAGGAATTCATTCACTACTTCCCACGGGCAGGCAGGTGTTCAGCCATCTCCAGGAAAGCAGGGCTCCATCACACATAACGGTGACTTGGGAAGACAAACGCCATCACTCCGGACGTCCCCCTCTTCCTTCTTCTTCCCCCAGCTTTATATGCTGAGCATGATGTCATATGGTATGGAATATCCCTTTGGTCAGTTGGGGTCAGCTGTCCCGGCTGTGTCCCCTCCCAACTTCTTGTGTCCCTACTCGCTGGTGGGGTGGGGTGAGAAGCAGAAAAGGCCTTGACTCTGTGTAAGCCCTGCTCAGCAGTAACTAAAACATCCCTATATTATCAACCCTGTTTTCAGCACAAATCCAAAACATAGCCCCATACTAGCTACTATGAAGAAAATTAACTCTATCCCAGCCAAAACCAGCACAGAGAATATGTAGTCTGATAAAGCAGAAGCGATAGTTGCATTTAATTCAACTTTTTTTCAGTTCCTCTTCCCTCAGCTGTTTGATTTCCTCCATGCTAAAGGTGTGGCCACCCTAAGCCTTTTCCAAAGACTCCAGCAGGCATCCAATTTATGTAAGGAGCAAGAACAGAAACTAATTAACATCCTGCTCCCTACAGCATGACTTGCAACAGGAGACATTTTCCTTTTCAGAAACATCACCACCGCTCATACCCAACAAACTAATAGACTTTAAGAAGAAATGAGGTAAAATTTCTCATGTCTTACTGCAGTGTGAAGCTTAATAGGCAAGAGAGGGGTAAGCCTGTCAACAGCTTCGTAGCAGTCTTCTACCACAGGCGTTCACAGACTCACCTGGATGGGCACCACCATTGCAGACAGACAGCTGTGCTGTAGACATGTTAGAGGCAGCAGTCACAGATCCCACCGATGGTGGGTTCTTATTTTTTTTTCCTTTTTTTCCCAACATCCAGCTTTGAAATAGTTCGTGGCTCACTAGTGTGACGTTCAACGGTAGCAGGCTCTGGGAACCCCTGCTGTCTACAGATCCCCTGCTTTAACAMTGCGGCTCCTCTGGGAGATTTGGTCACTCATTTTCTTCAGGAGAGGGAGGATAGTTTCTTATCGAAGACCGTCTTGTAGTATGTCTGAAGGACTGCCGGCTCCAAGACAAATCACATAAAGATCCAGATTTCAGTCCTGGCAGGYGGGAACACAGTTCTCCAAAACCACTGTGCATGAAATCCACAAACTCTTCTTCTGTGCGTAACTTCGAGGAGGGACGGATAAGAAGTGCTGACCTGGGGAGAGAGTTCTGCCCCGACTGCTGCCAGGACAATGAGCTGATCTTCATCAGCTCCGCAGGGAACAGCACGTCCTCCTCCACTTCCAGCAGCCCTTGCCTGCACGTTCGCAGCTGCCAAACCAAAAGAGACTGTCAGCTGGAGAAGGGCAGTCTCCTTCAGGAGTCCACAAAAACTGCAGAATATCAAGCTCAGAAGTGTTGGTAGCCAAAAATCCTCAGTGACTGCACAATTTCTGTTATTTTTAAAATCAATTAATTCTGTGGAGTATGCAGCTGATGCAATGCATGCAAATTGTTCTGAAATGCACAAGGCAAAGTAAAATTTAGGTATTAGCATTTTGGTCATATGCCTAGCATTAGTAAATATTTTTAAATTTCTTTTAAACAGTCTTCTCTACTTTGAGTTATCTGAATATTTTTTGTAACTTCTGCAAAGTAGACTATTTTGTCTCTATTCCTTTCTGTTCTAAAACAGTTAATGAATAAATTAAATAATGGGCACTACTGTAGACCTTTGGGGTGCTCGTTTACAGTGTTAATCCTTTACACTGTAAAAAATGACCATTTAGTTCTATTCTCAGATTTAAATTAGATCCTGATTTTGATGATATTTAACTTCTAATTCTGAAATATACTATATTTTTCTTAAATATTATTAACAGGAACCGTGTTAAAGTTTTACTTTGTTAAAGTCTAAATCCACTGTGTAGCAGTTTTTCTTTCATCCACTTTTGACGCACTGGAAGAATCCCAGTAGATTAGAAGAGTGCGATTTTTCTTTCATTAAATGCTCATGTGAGCATCTTACCACTTTATTTTTTTTTAACTGATACAGAGTTGCTTCTCTCAGGTCTGTTTCTTAGGTTTGATGAGATGTTTAATTTTTACTTAGTTGGGATCAGGTGCTATGAATCTTAACCCCTGTCATTCAAATCAGCACAATTTCTCCAAAGTTCAGGCTAAAACGGCGTCTGAAGCTGCAACCTGTTTTCTCTTGCAAAGTCGTTCTTTCCTTTCTCTACTCAAACAGACACTTGTGCTTCTTTCTGAGCATACCCCCCTCTCCAGCCTGTTGTACTGTGCTGTTTTGTGTGGAGAGTGATGAGACCAAGAATTCACTCCATCCCAAATATGCCCAGTCCTTGTTAAGGAACTCTTTTAAGTAGCCCCACTGGAAGCATCTCCTTCCCTGCTTAAAATCCTTCACCCAGGCATTGGGTGGGATGGTGAGTCCCATTAAAATCTCTGTCCCACTTCGTTTCACAGGTAGAGCAAGCAAAACTCGATTCTTAATGTCTAATAACCGTGGCTGCAAGTGTATGCATAACAAAGAAGCACGAGATTAATGTATGTCACATTTTATTTTTTATTTTTTTAAATAATAACTCATTTCAGTCTACTTTTAGRTATTTCTTTTCCTTTAGAAAATAAATGTATACAGCAAGATGATTACATAGCCTGCCAAAAATAATAGCCTCATTTTTTCTGGTATATGTTATATACAGTAAACTCAGGGACCTGCTGTATTTGTCCAGATTTCTTCCCCTTTTTTGTTACACTTTGTCTTCGAATGAGGTCAAGAGAAAAAAAAAATCATTAATATCTGTCAACTTCCTTTATAACCTTAAGGAAAAATCTTTGTATGATATCACACAGACAGATTTTCAATTTCCTTGTGTAATAAACAGATGCTTTAGGATTTGGATGTAATTTAAAGGTTTAAAATATCACATTGAGATTGATGAATAAATCAGTCGTGAAGACAAAAACATTGATGCCTGTTGAAAATACCTCTCCAGACAGGCAGGAAATGAAATTAGTTCCCAGTAAAGTGTGGAGATGAGGATCACTGTTTAGTTCTGCTGCAGGCTTTTTAGAACTTGCTACAGTGGCACAACGAAACTGCTAGGGCTACAGAAATCTAATTAAAGAGCAAATGTCCCTCCTGACATCGAATTAATCTTTATCAAGTTCCCTATTTTTATTTCAATCTGGAACAAGAAAATGAAATTTAAAATTCTAGGCATGTTGCAAAACAGTTGGTGATTTTCTTTTGAGCATTACAATGCAAAAACATTCAGCATTGTTTAATTAGACCTCGAAGCACTCATTTTCTGAGCACTTTTTATTTCGTCATTGTTTGTTCAGGGCTTACATAAATAACACACAAATATTTACTACAAGCCTGGTACAGGGCCGTGTCCCTCTGTTGTACAGTTCTATATTTCCAGAGTTTTTTCTGTTGATGAAAAAGTGGAAGTAATTATTTACATTTTAAATATCACCATACTTTATCGGTCCTTCATATTGAGTTCAGGTTTCTTAGATTACTTTGCCTTAACAAGCATGCTTTGCAACACCCACATTATTACTTTCGCTGCTGGTATTCCAGTAGCCCTCAACCAGGCTCGGTGCCGGCCGGTGCTGGGTGCTGCCTCTTGGCAGCGCTCAGACCGCGTCTGCAGAGCCCGGAGCTGGCTCCTGCCTGCTGGTGTGCCCACATGGCCCACAGGTCAGTCTGCTTCTGGAGCTGGAGCCTGGCTCAGATACCTCTGCACCGTGTTAAAATTTATCATGTGAGCACGTCCTAAGAAACAGGCCCCAATCCCAGGCACTTATAAACTAAGCAGACTTGCCAGGTACAAGATGAAAGGGTTGTTACCCTTTATTGTGCAGATAGGAGAATTAAGTTTGGATCTGTGGTCCCAACCTTAACATGAGAAGTATCAATTCAGTCCAAGCGCAAATGCACGCATGCTTCGCTGGAAGAAAGCCAAAGCAATTTGGCTGTGGTCACATAGAAAACCTGAGAAAATGTGATAATAAGTCCCCACCCAGTTCCAAGCTGGCATTTAAACCACAGGACCATCCTCCCGCATCTAAGCTATCTATTTGTCCTAAGTCCAGGAGAAATGGAATGGATATTGCACTGATGGTCATTGCGCTGATGGTCTCTTCCTCTGATTTGGGGAACTGTCTCTTCTTGCTGCATAAGTAGTTGAGTCTCTATGCCTACTCACTTACATGCTTCGCTACAGCACTGCTGGAGCTACTGGCCCCATATAGTGTTTTTTCTTGTATATATGATCATTTCATGAAGACCGACAAGAGATAGCTCAGGGGCTTTGCTACCAAAGGTAAACCTGAGTGCCTGAGGGTAGGATGTGTTTCTGTGGCTAGTTTCCCCTTACAGCTAAATTAGAAAGGCCTTATGGGTGATGTTCTGTATAAAAATTATGACAGTGATATACAAAACCGATTTTTCTGCCTTCTAATTACACGAAACTCCAATTAAAGTCATCGGGAAGTCTGCTCAATTACAGTTTCCTGGATTCGTTGCAGGCATGGGGGTTGTTTATGCAGCCTGATGTGCAGGTTTAGAGCCTGGTGAAAAGGCTGTGTATAGAGCATGGGGGTTACAGTCACCACGGGTGGGTTTTATTTTACCTTATTAGCAGGGCAGTATATGTTACATGACAAGTAGATGCTGAATTCAGCTCATGAACTTGCCCACTACTTATGGTCCATTCTTGGAGTCATCAGGGACAAAGTGAGGCTTCAGAGAGCGTTTAAGGTACTGAGGTGTCACTTGGGATATTCTCCATATGGAAGAGATTATGGAAGACACTCATTTACAGCCTAGGCAAGAATCTGCAGTCAGGATGAGTGGAGTGAGGTGACGGTGTACTCGAGAGGCATGGCAGGGCAGAACACCTGCGGGACCTCTGGGGAAGTGATGGAGTATAATGCACCAAGAAAGAGGGATGTGAAGAAGGAAGTGGCATGTTATATTTGAAGGAAGCTCATTTCTGGGGATGGAGGGGGCCCGGCAGAAACTGAGAACACTCATTTATCTTGATTAAAGGTAGGATGGCTGAGTTGTTAAACCCGCAGAAAAAAACCAAAATTCCTGTCTTAATGAAGGCTGTGTGTATGAAGTGATCACATATAATCCACTAGAATTTAAAACTAAAAGCTATGATTCTATGATTCTATCTATTCTGTATGTGGACTTTGGCCAGAAGGAGTGGATTTTCAAACTAGGTATCTTGGTTCAAGTTCAGTTTCTGGTTTAGCAGCTACACATCCAGTTAACTTGAGTGGGAATAGTATGCCCTTGCCCCAGGAAGGAGTTTGGTCTGGCTTTTTTCAGCAGACATCAATTGCTTTTGTACAGCATTCCCATACTTTTACCCAATGTAGTTCTTCTATTGTTACAGGAACATGATGTACATTTATACAGGGTGAACCAGATATACTAGCCTTGAAATTTCAATTGTTCTCCTGGTTTTGAAACACAGCACTTAAACATCCTCGTATATCAAAAGAGCTAAAAATTATTATGAGTTTTCATATGACAGATATTTCAGAGAGCAGGTTAGATGTCTCTTTGTAACTTCCACTTTTTTTCTCGTCTTCTTGGTTTCAAAAAGCAAGTTATTCTGTGCTACTTTCACTACATTAGTCCAACAACTGTTAAAAAGCTTTGGTTGAATTTCTGTTTAGTTGAGAGAGAAGTACAAATAAAAGAAGCAGCAGATGGTCCCTTTGTGACTGAATGAAGAAAAAGGGTTTTGAGAACAATATGTGAATAGGTGTAGTCTAATAAAACAGTCAGCCACCTGCTGCCTACATGCTTCAAAAAGATTCTGTTGCATATTCTGGGAATTAACGACTTCTGTGTGTCCTTACGCTTAATCTAAATGGAAGCTCTAAGGAGCAAACAGACCTTTTTGCCCCAGTGCTGATTGAGTTGTTCTCTTGGTTTTGAATTGTTTCTGCTCTGTCCGGTTTAGTTCCATCCTGTGACTGTAATAGCTAACAATGATTTGGCAGTGTTTCATTTCTCAAACCAAAGAAAGATTTTAAAACTTAGAAAGCACTTACACACTTTTTCCTATTTTAAGTTTGATAACCTAAAGTACACCTGGAAAAGAAGCATTCTACCATTTCACAGTACACACCGTTTGGTTTTTTTAAACACACCCAACCTGTTGCTTCGTTTCCGTACATTGTAATGTTCTTGCTTTCCCCTCTAGGGATTTACTCTTCAGCCTGATTATCAGAATATCATCAATCCAACATCAACAGCTGCACAAGTTGTTACCCAAGCAATGGAGTATGTTCGTTCAGGGTGCAGAAATCCTCCAGCACAGACTGTGGACTGGAATAATGACTACTGCAGTAATGGGTAAGCAGCCAGTGAATGCCACCTTGTGTTGAGCAACATTCATGACACAAGTATCTGAGAGAGAATTTGGAAACGGCTTTGTTGCCTGTTTCCCTACGGTATTTCAGAAGTGCATCTGTGATGGCACCGTATCTATTCAGCAGTTAGACTGTTGTGGGAGAACAAGTTTTCAATACATACATTTAGTAGACATTGTTGTCACCTTATCACAGCACATACGCTTTGGTCTTAGAGAAATTCCATTCCTTAGAAAATCAGAACTGAAATCTTAGGGAGAAGGTGTAGGAAAGAACTGTTAAGATCACTACCTCCTACTTGAGAGGCAAATGGTGTGAACTATTTTCTCCAAGTACTCCATTGCTGAGGAGAGCTTGCTGCCAGTGAAAACAATTCGTTTGGGTGATGAAAACCCACATCAGTGAGACGCAGGGGTGATGTGTGGGATACAAGATACGTGGAAGGAAATGGCATGAAGATCACATGACTGTAACCAGAAACAAAACACCATACCTGTAGGAGCTCTGTGCCCCAACCATAAGGTTAGCAGCCCCTTCAAACCCTCAACTCCTCTGCAGCATGGTTTTTGTGGAGCCATGTTACTGTCCCATGAACTGCCTGGAAACATTTAAGACTCTGAACAGAAGGTATCTTTTGAGTTTTAAATGATAAATGTTGTGCCTTGTGACCATGCCCACCATGCCTTGACCTTGACATGAATCCCCAAGGAAAAGGCAGATAAAAGCTCTTGGTTGCTACCAAAGTGTCAAATCCAGCCCAGACAAACGAACACAAAGCAGAACTAAAGACCAGTTTCACCCATTACATTTACTCAAACTGAGAATTTCACTTGCATTATTGTTTTAAAGTATTTCTGGAACTCAAACTAGAACTGAACAAAAATCTTTTTCTGGTTACTAGTTCAGAATAACACCTTGACTAGAACCTGCTGACACTGAGGCAGACTTTAGCTAGTCTGCACAGCAGCATCACTTTCCCCCGTACCTATCACTGTTGCCCCATGACTTGCCCACTTGTTCAGCAGAACGGTCTCGCTTCTATGCTGTACCACCATAATGTCTTGATCTGTGCTGCAGGCCCTTGTAGGAGCCTACCCAGCCCACAGACTTTTATAGCCACTTAAACTGACCTCTGAATAGACTGTCCTCTGTCAGACAGGCCATAGCCACCTGTGGCTTTGACTCCTGGTCTCTTCCAGAAAAAGCAATGTGCGATCATTGCCAGCAGTGCCCTCTAGGTGCCCACTGGGCATAACCTTCCATCAGCAGAAGCTTTCTCTGAGCAGACCCTGTATATACCCTGTGTAGGTATGCCTTTGTCAATCTGTGTGGGGATTTAACCTATCTCTGCTATAGCATTGGCATAAATTGCCAGTGCAGCGTAGCTCGCTCTGTGCTGCTCCCAGACTCCAAACCAAGTAAGCTGTAAAGCTGTGGAAGAACAGAACTGGTGCCTGGGTTCTGGCAAGGAAGCAGGAGATCGAGAGTAAAGCCTCTCTCCCAGAAAATCTCTGCAGTGTGAACTATCAGTGATGCTTCTTCTGCTTTAAATGATATATTTTTTTCTGACTTCTACAGACTGTTCCAAATTAGAAACCGGTAAATGACTCCTTTTTGATCTGAACTGATATGCTTCAGTTGAAGCTGAAACCCAGCAAGAACTGAATGTAAAAGTGTGATAGACACAGTGCATTGGTGGAAGGTCTCCTGTAGAGCCTGGTCTCCAGTAGAGAGTTGGCCTAGTTGACTCTGCTGGAAGCTTCTGGTGTTCCCTTGCACGTGGTTATGTGAACCTGCCAACCCAACACATTTTGGCTATGTCTGTACTAGTAAATAAAATAGGCCAGAGATACCAGTGGCTGGCACCCATGTTCATGTAACTAAGCTCTCCTGCCCTCTAAGGAAAGTGGCCACATCATATAGGGTGCTTATGGAGTATCATTCCGAGACCTGCGCTAAACCCTCAGCTGTACCTATGTGGTTTGTGAGAGAGGGATAGTCAGTGCTACCAACCCGCCAGTGCAGGTGATCCCAAACCAGGGCTTAAACCCATGTCCCAGGCCTGTGTAATTTAGAGCCAGATGTGGTCTCCAGGTTGCTACCTGCCACTATGGCACTAGGATTTTTCTTATTATTACCATGGTAATGCAGCCATACTTCAGTGATATGCTTGGAATTAATGACATGCAGTAGGGTTGTGGGGGTTTTTTTGGAAGAATAGGACTAAAAATTTGACAAATTTTTAAAAAATCACATTTGTTCTTTTTCTCTTTGAACAGGGGCATGCAGAGGGACAAAGCACTCTACCTTACCTGAAAATCTGAAACACCTCTCCTTTCCACTGAGGAATGCAGGGAAGTCTTTTCATCATGGATTGCTTTATGCAGTCAAGGCAGTTCTGCATTTTATTAGGAAATACAAGTTGCTAAGCACTTAGGACTATTTGAGCTTGTGGGTCACCCACTCTGGAAAAAATAGTCTTGATTCTTTCTTTTTCTCCCCCCCCTCGCCCCCCCCCCCATTTTTTCTCTTTCTTTCTCCTTTCCACCCCTACCCTGAGATCCTTTAACGGACATTGCTTTTCTTCTCTGAAGGAAACTTGGACCATTCAGATTTTATGTTGGTTTTTGCTGTGAAGTGCTGCGATAGTAACTGCCTTAGCAACTGTAGATGTCTCGGATAAAAGTCCTGGATTTTCCATTGGTTTTTCATAATGGGTGTTTATATGAAACTACTAAAGACTTTTTAAATGGCTTGATGTAGCAGTCATAGCAAGTTTGTAAATAGCATCTATGTTACACTCTCCTAGAGTATAAAATGTGAATGTTTTTGTAGCTAATTGTAATTGAAACTGGCTCATTCCAGTTTATTGATTTCACTATAAGGGTTAAATTGGCAAACATTCATATTTTTACTTCATTTTTAAACAACTGACTAATAGTTCTATATTTTCAAAGTATTTGGAGAAAAAAAGTAAATATTCCCAAATGATATTAATCAAAAATATTGGCTTTGTCTCATGAAATAAACACAAAAAACTAGGAAAAAGACTAATGTCGATAAAGAGCAAACACATTTATTTTGTACTGCCTAAAAATGCTTCTTTTTTTTAAAGAAAATCACTTTATGTGTACTGGTTAGTAAACGTCATTTAAGTCCTTTTATGTATAAAACTGCCAAATGCTTACCTGATATTTTATTAGATGCAGAAACAGATTGGAGACAGCTAAATTATAACCTTTACATATGGCTATGTATTATTGTTTCTTCATACCGTGTCTGTATTTAATCTTTTTTATGGAACCTGTTGCGCCTATTTATGAAATAATAAATATAGGTGTTTGTAAGTAAATTTGTTAGCATTTTAAAGAGGTTTCTTTGACGCTTTAACTTTCGCTGGCACAAATTATTCACAATCGATGTGAATACTTTATTTAGTTTTTACAGTGAGATATATAACACCAAACCTGCTTTACTGGCAGAAAATGAAGGTAACCAATACTTATTTCTGTATTTCTTTGGTCATTAAGGAAAAAAAATAAAAGGTATTTTAAGTAATTCTCTTTTTAAAGCATTGTAGCAGGAAGTTGCCCAAAACTAAGACTTGAACCAACAAAACTAACTGAATAAAACTGCATAATGCTGCTTCTTGAAAATTCATCAGTTTTGGTTAATTAGTCAAGTGGAATAAAAATATTGCCAACATAAATATTACCAAATATGCTTCAGCCATTTTATTATACGTGTAAAAGGTCCTACAAAGTTTTAGGGAGTGTATCACAAATACATCCTAAAGGGGAAGGTAAGTTCAACAGCCACAGGGAAAGGGATTAAAAAAAATCCAAAAGAAGGTATTTTGTCAATGTTTTGGATCAGGGATAGCTCTGAAAATATATTTCTGGAGGATTTAATCCTGGATGCCTGTCCAATTAATGGAGAGTACCACTGATTTGTATTTCCTATGTGAAATAAAGCAAGCAACTCAGATAAAATACACATTATGCAATGCCATTGATTTTTCTTTAAAAACAAAAGAGAAACAAAGGTATGCTTGCTTTGGAATGATTTCAGGCAATGTACAATCGGAATCACTTGGCATGTAATAACTAATAAATAATGCAGATCAGATGTGATTACTCAAATGACTGTAGCTGAGCGCTCTAATTTTCCTGTCTTGAAACTGTATGAGAACTTGTGATTAAATTCACAGTTTATTGTTTGTCTGTTTAGTACTTTAGAAATATACCAGCACTACTAATTACCCAATGTCTTCTATTTATTATATTATAGTAAACTACATTTTCCACTCATATTAATTCTAAAGCGAGAAGATAATTACTGGGGATGAGAAAAATCAGCTTTGATTTTGACAGGCAGTTTTCCTTTTTCTTTTACGGAAAAGAACTGTGTTATCTCCATTTCTTTTAGAGCAGGTGTGCAGTCACATAAAGTTGTTAATTTCGGTATCCAAGCAGAGTTCAAAATACAAGAAAACTTTAATGTAAATAAAAAAAATACATCATGAATAAAATACTTATTCTGTATGAACCTCTGGCTAGTTGGTGTCTCTTCGTCTGTAAGAAGGGAAACCCGCAGTGTGTTTACCGTGCAGCACCTTACCCGTCCAGTGGTTTCAGTGTGGTTTTGTGTCTGGGCTCTGTTCGGACAGGACAGCTATGCTGGAACAGCAGCAGTTTTGGCCAGGGTTGTACTGAAGCCACATTGTTCCGAAGGAAAGATCCAACTTCGACGCATAGATGTCAGTTCTTCATGTCTGACCTTGGGAAAAAGCAATGGTTGCCAGTCAAGGGCAATCTGCTATTTGTTTTCAGCTGCATATTGACAGATACAAATTGTCAATAAATGGAGCCTAAAAGGTTGAGATCCTTTTGTAAGGAGGTGAAACTCCACTGGAGTTCATGAAGATATGCCCCATCCTTCGCTGAAGCACCGTGGCTTAGGCACCACAGTAACGCATATACCCAAGTCACTGGTTGTAAGCCACCATCTGTCATAACGATGATAATGAGAAAGCACAAAGGAACAAAACAACCTACACATTGAAGCAACACAGTAACAGCAAGTAAATATGATAAAGACATCTGTCAAAATGATAGAAACCAAGGGAAATAATATCTTCCATTAATTGATTTTTTTTTTTTTTTCATGATTTTTAAAAAATGTAGGCAAAATGCAAGATTAGCAACATAGGCACTTGGGAAGATGTAAATCCCCTTTGCTTGCACCAAGGTAAGCAGAGGTTTTGAAAAGCAAAGGCTCTTTGAATTTACTGCTGCTCTCTGAGAACCCCATTCTGGCGAGAACCCCGTTTCTCCATTACCAAATTTACAGAGGTTCGAGCAGAAATCCCATCCAGCTGCTGCCTCTGACCCGAAGAAGCTCTTCGAAGGGACCTGCTAGAGGATTTTCCCCCCACATTTATCCACAGGCAGTAAGTAAGTAATGTATTCATGGAGGGCCCCAGCCATTCACAATGAAACCTAATGTATTCGTGCCCACTCCTCTCTCTCACCAAATACCAGTTCCTGATTCCAGTGGTGTCTCTGCCAAATATTCCCTGTGAGGCTCCTTTGTAAACAGGAAACCCAACAATAAAAGAGCTCATTACTGGAAGGTAAAACATGCTCTTAACCACCTTCCTCAATCTTCTGAGACTTCATCTCAACCTGAACTACCATCTCCAAGACTGTAGCTGACTATTTCTTACCTGATCCTGTAAACATGGCAGATCCACGGAGATCTCTTTCTGTGCTCTGGGGAAACGGAGTAGGAAAAAAATCCTTATTTTGCACACACTGTGAGAAGTATCTAAAGAGCTGTATGTAACCCATTGTCGTGGTTTAACCCCAGCCAGCAACTAAGCACCACAGAGCTGCTCGCTCACTCCCCCCATGGTGGGATGGGGGAGGGAATCAGAAGGGTAAAAGTGAGAAAACTCGTGGGTTGAGATAAAGACAGTTTAATAGGGAAAGCAAAAGCCACACATGCAAGCAAAGCAAAACAAGGAATTCATTCACTACTTCCCATGGGCAGGCAGGTGTTCAGCCATCGCCAGGAAAGCAGGGCTCCATCACATGTAACGGTGACTTGGGAAGACAAACGCCATCACTTCGAACGTCCCCCCTTCCTTCTTCTTCCCCCAGCTTTATATGCTGAACATGGCGTCGTATGGTATGGAATATCCCTTTGGTCAGTTGGGGTCAGCTGTCCCAGCTGTGTCCCCTCCCAGCTTCTTGTGCACCCCCAGCCTGCTCTCTGGTGGGGCGGGGTGAGGAGCAGAAAAGGCCTTGACTCTGTGTAAGCCCTGCTCAGCAGTAACGAAAACATCCTTGTGTTATCAACCCTGTTTTCAGCACAAATCCAAACCATAGCCCCATACTAGCTACTATGAAGAAAATTAACTCTATCCCAGCCAAAACCAGCACACCCATACAGGAGTTACTCCCCAGAACTCCCATTGATATGTAGGTATAGATATAGATATAGATGTAGACAGATAGATAGATAGAAAGAAAGAAAGAAAGATAGAAAGATGGATAGATACATAGATACATAGATACATAGATATACAACCATTGCCCTGTTAATTATTTATCTGGTGTCTTCAAGTCCTTTTGCATTTAAATAAAATATTATTTAGTGAGTATAGCAGTGTGCTGGCAGTGCTGCAGGAGGTGCTGAGCACCTCGGAGAACACGAGGTGCTTTGTGTCAGGTCTCACAGACAGCATTTGCTTTCCTTTGCAGAGTCATGTATTTTATTATTACCCAGCAGCACATTAAATCACAACTCAAATGTAGTTCTTATTCCACCAACAAGAGGACAAGTGAGAACAATGACTTGTAACATTTCAGAGTCTGTCACAGTTACTGCCTAATTAGAGAAACCCACTAGCAAATGTGCATCTGCATGGATCCTGCGACTGTCATCATTTCACATTCTATTAAGGGCTTGCTGCGATAGACACTTTACAAAGAAATTTCATTCAGGCTAATACCAAGCTGGCAAACATGTAATTGGCTAGAAAATAAAATAGGAGAGAAAAAAAAGAAAGAGAGGAAGAGAAAAAGAAAAGGAAACCTTCCTATTTGGAAAACAAGCTGTGTGCAAAAATCCACAGTATACTGCGGAGAAGATCCTTACCCTCTGACAGTTGTGTGTTTACAACGAGTCTGAGCATAATTGCTCTGATGGGCTGTCAAGGAAAAGATTAATTTGGCAAAGATTAGTATTGACTTGCTGTTTATTAAGGCTTTTAAACAGCTGTATCTGGCAACATTCCTGTAAGTGCCTGTCATGTCTGAAAATCAGGCTCACACCCGGGTGCTTGCCAGCTGTTGCTAAACAATCTTACCACTTTGAGTATCTTTCTCCAGGCCAAACAGCAAAAGCAAAGTATTGCCAAATGAGTCTCTCTCGTCCTGTCACTTTTCAGGGGATCCGAGAGCTCAGATGTCAGTTGACGGCTCGATGGCTGAGCTGATAGCAGCTACCGGCAGCCGGCAGGGTGGTTGGAGAGGTGCTACACCAACCTGTCCCCCATGCCGAGGGGAGGGTGCTGCTGTTTGTCACCTCACCCACGCAGAAAACCACAGCTTGCAACTGCTGTAATGCGAAAGGGTTTTAAGCCCCTTAGTGCCCACGATCAAAGTTTGGTAGGAGGCAGGACTCCAGAGCGAGTGGTTCACCCCCCCGGGCTCTGATGGATAAAGCCAACAGGCTAGGAGGGTGTGTGAAAGTACAGTAGACACCGTTAATCTTTATAAAATGAGCCAACATTTTCTTCTATGATTTTTTTTCCCCAGACTGCTGATAAACAAAAGTCGTAAAAGCCATGCACACAAAATACCCAGCATCAACGGAAACCTGTAAAAGGAAAGATGTCAGCTGTTATTTTTGCTACATTACTTAAAGCATTTCAGCTTGCATTGTAGGCTTTAGTAGCTAGCTCAGAAACAAATAATACCGATGGAAAGAAGGATAAACGGCTGCAGCTAAACGCCAATACAAATAGCCATGTGTTACAATTAAAGTTGATTTGGCCTTTCCAATAGAAGTCTGATTTTCTGGGATTAATCTCGACCTTTTCAAGTTGCATCAGGCTGAAGTAAGTTGTCAGAACAGATGTGAATTCTGTTTGTAGAGAACAATTGTAATCCAGTAACCCTTAGAACATCAGTGTTTTCCAGACCGCCAGCCAGCTGAATAGTGAGGATGGGGACGGCAGATACTGAGCACACACAGCAGGCAGAACCAGAGGACTCATAGCAATGTCCAGAGGCTCAAAGTTTAGGTCAGAAAATTTCAAACTGGAAACAAAGTACTTTTCCTTTTAACTCTGAATTTACCAAGCAGCACAGTGGATGCACAACCACTTGACAAAAGATGTGAGATCAAGGATGGATACCTTTGTAAAACACGTGTTCTTTAGCCAAGTCAGACATGTAAGTGGGTGATATTCCATGCGCCACTGTTTCACAAGCAGTCTGGGCACACATTTTGTAATACAGAAGTCTCTGAAGGCTCCAAGAATCACATGTTTCAGATGCTGCTCTAAACTAGCTTTCTAAGAAGTTTTGCCTTACAATCTGCATGGCTCCAGTGTTAAAAAGAAAAAAAAAAAAAAGGAAAGAAAGAAAAAGAAAACCTCTAGTGAATATTCAAGCTTCTCACACTTTGATACCTAGAGTTAAAAACTTCCCAGCTCTATGCACAGCATATCTGCTGACCTTGGTGCTCCCAAAGTGCCAAGTTTCAGTGGAAGTAAGAAAGTCCAAAGCCTTTCCAATATGGGTGGGGGGCAGAGGGGCTATTCACCTTATCATGCTAGCACAGCAACTGTGGCAATGTAAGCCCTCTGCAGACACAAAGCCTGCAGGTTGCTTTTGTATTACCGGATTTCTTCACAATGAAACACTTGGGTCCACGTTTATGCCATCACTGCAGTYGTATTGTTAAATACTGAAGATGCAAGAGAGATTTTTCCTGCTGTCTATATAGCACGGCTTAGAGAGCAACATGAAGTTCCAAAGTTCATTCAAAAGCATGTCATCACTTGAATAAATAAGGCTATCTGATGCCCTAATTAGTAGAGTAAGCCTTCATGTTTTGATATCTACTTCTGCTCAGAGTTCTGAAATAATGAGCTGAGCCTCTCCACTCCTCTGGCATACAAGCATGCGTTACATGGTTTTGTTAAAGAGATGAATATGAAAGAAGGTAAGTGATGTGCCCAGGGACACAGAATAATTTAGAGGAAGAGTAGCTGAGATTTAAGAGTTTTCAGAAACAGTCTTCTGCTTTAGTCATAACTGAAGTTCAACAACTGTGAAGCAGTGCTCAGATCCATGAGGACAGCTTTAACTCAGGTGAGATTTTACAAATAATAAATAGGGGGAGGCTTCCAGGTTTTATTTGTCTTCAGCGGTTTTCCACTTTTAAGTCATGTGTACAGCTGAGTGCTGTTTTCAAACTTAACTGTAAACTAACTTTAAAAAGATTAAAATAACAAGAGMGGGATGTCTGAGTAACCTCCGGTCTCGTGTTGCTGGAATTTTGGATTAAAATTTCAAAGCTCACAAGACTGGAATTTTGACTATACTCTCAAACATCTTTATTTCTCTCTCTCTCTCTGCAGAATTTCTCCCTAGAACGCAGCAAATTCCTTTAGCTGTCTGACTTTCTGCATCAGATTTAACAAAGCACCATACATATACATATATCTGCACACCGAGGAGACTTACAAGACCCACAAGGAGAGAGTCATGACAGCCGAATGGCACTGTCCTGCCACCGAGCCCCCAGCAGAAGTTGCCCTCTGCAAACAGGCTGGAAGCAGTTGCTCAGTGAGGTCCTTGCAGGAAGGTCGTGCTTCTGCAGTACATGGGTGATAGATTTTCAAGGCCGAGGTTTTCTAAACTCTCAAGAGAGAATTTTTTGAGAACAATTTGATCAAAAGCCAGAAATAGGCTATCCTGTCTTCTTGCACTGTTGTCACCTTTGGACTGGGAAGGAACCCGAGCCCAGAGGTGGGAGCCTTTCCAAAAGTGACCCCAGTACAAGGAAAACATTGACATACTGGGTTGAATCCAGTGGAGGCCACCACGATGGTCAGGGGCTGGAGCACAGGGCACAGGTGGAGAGGCTGGGAGTGCTGGATCTGGTTAGTCTCAAGGACAGGAATCCAAGGGGAGCTCTTATTGCAGTCTGTAACTGCCTAGTGGGTCTTTATAGAGAAGACAGAGCCCAAATCTTTCTGGAAGCACACATGAAGGACAAGAGACAACAGACAGAAGTTGCAATGAGGAAATTCTGGTTACATATTAGGAAAAAAAATCATCAGGAGGGAAGCTGAAAACACTGACACAGGAGCCCAGAGAGGCTGTGGGATCTCTGTCCTTGGAAATACTCAAAACCCGACCGGACAGCCCTGAACAGGCCCATCTAAGTTGCACCAGCTTTGGCTGTGGGGATAGGGTAGACCAGAAAACCTCCAGAGATCCCTTCCAGTCTAGGCTAGTCTGTGATTCTGTTTCATACCAAATCCCCTACACATGGGACAGAAAGAAAGAAAAAAGAAAGAAAGCCTAGCAGATCATGGTTATTTGGCCTCAAATTGGGAAAGGGAGTGCAAAAGTCTTTGTTGGTTACTTCCTGTTACACACCTCATGTACTACAGTAAATTCTGCTATTTTAAACTGTGGTTTCACAGTCTGGTTCTGCATGTACAGAAAAAGCAAAAGTGAACGTCATTTGTATCTGAGTTTCCTGTAGAGCTTTATTTAAGGGAAAATAAACCTCCCAAGCAAATCATAAACCCTAACCCACTGATTGCTTTCCTGAAATGAATTTAGTTCGCATTATTGGGAGTGCAACTTTCATGCAAAGTCAAGCAGGAGTGTATTGGTTGCCAAAGAAAAGCTGACTGGTTAAAGCTTGGACTCTGGTGAGCAAGGCCTCAGACAAATGAAGGAAAAGATACAGAGTTTTCCTTTTTTTTTTTTTTTTTAATGTATAGCACTCAAAAGAAGTCTCTGGGGGCTTCAATACGTGACTTTACATTTTAATGCTTTTCCTCCACCAGATGGTTTAGATAAAAACCTATTAGTTTCATTCACGCAAATGGTTTTATGCAAAAAATGTCTATTTTTAACATTTTTGCCTCAAGGCTTGGATTTAACTTTTTTTTTGCAGAAGTGGAGAAGTTTTCACTAGTGTCTAATACTTTAATCATCATAATTCTTACAATCAAATAAGATTCATACCAGAATGTGGTTGATGAGTCCTTTAAAAGAATTTACGTCCAAAAAAGTGCATTAAAATTACTTCATAAATTTGATTTATGCATCTTTTCATACAACCTTTACGTGTTTGCAATTTTCCAAGAGCTTAGTTATGAATATTTCAATCTCTGCAAAAGTAGTGTATATGTTCTGTCAAACATAATGATGCAGACCCTTTATCTTCCTTTTTTGTCTTGATGTCATTACTTTGGAGAATACATTCAGTGTGTGAAAACTGGAGAGGGTTCACTACTGGAAACCCTAATTGCTATTACAGGCAAATCCACTCCTATTTCTGGAGGTAGGGAATTCCCCCTAGCTAAGAAATTAATGTGTCTCTGCTATGTACATGCTGAGGGGATGTTAGGAGGGCATACATGAGTAATTTTAATTTTGTGAGGTCTTTCTTTATCATTCAAAGAGCTTGTTTGGAAACAAGCAGAGCAGGACATGGGAAACGCCAGAATCTCTTCATTAACACGTTCATCATGGTTGATCCAGAACCGAAACTATCTGCTATTTTCTCTCATTTCAGCAGAGCTCTGAGGGTGCTCAGGGGTATCCAGCACCCAGTCCATCGGTCGTGCAGAGCACTAGGACCTACTCTAGCACCTGATGGAGGCACATTGTTAGGAACCTGATCGTGCTGACCTCCCTCTGCAGTCAGCAGCTCCAAGGTGCATACTATGTAGGACAAAACTCCTCTCTCCTTTGCCTACTTCTCTACAGCACTTGAAGAGCCTAAAAASCAATGTCTGCACTACATTAGGAAGTAATTCTGCCCATTAGGAGTTGATCAGCTGATTGAAGAATTACACGGACCGAAGCTCCTACAGCTGTACTGCATGAAGTTCAGGGGCTTAGGACTAAATTTACTCTCTTTCCCTGCACTGCACCTCATCACCAGTAACTCAGCAATACACACGCCAGAAGTTAGGTGGCTGAACTCATATTTAGACCCTGACAGGTATTTAGCAAGTTAAATGCATTAACTGTTAACACAGAGATTTAAAACAAACAAATAAACCTTATATGTGTTTTCCTGGATTGGGTACTTCAGCTACTGAGCCAGAAAAAACGTTGGCAAGTAGCTATGGGAAGAAAGAAGGTAAAGGAGTCAAAAGCAAGAAAAGAAAGTGGAAAAGAAAGTGGAAAAGAAAGGAAATAACATCCCTGTGTCTTCAAGACACAGGTTTGTGCGGTATCGCATTCTGTTGGACATTCAGAGAACCTGAGCATGTGTAAATAGAAACCACTCCAAAGAAGAAAACTCTCCATGCAATAAGGGGATTTCCAGTCATGAGTATATTGCTTGCAGGATTTACACCACAGGGGCAATACATTGACAGACCATGACTTCATATATACATCACTGTATTATTATAGCTGTTAGGATGTTCAGGAGGTTGTAATTAGTGAGCATCAGGGTGTGTAAGCCCCCTGCGTGGTGCTGCCAAGGCTAATCCATGTCAATGCCTACAGGCAATGGTGGAAAATAAAACATTTCAATGAACAGCACCAGGAAAATCTAAGCCAGGCCAAGACAGCCACAAGACCCTGTGATATCAAACAAAAGCAAACATAATCCATGGGTCAGAAATAACTGCTGATCCAAGGCTTATTTTTGTGGTGCACCTCCCACATCAAGAGAAAAATTTGGATAGGAAAATGGCAAATGGGAGTGTTGTGTTCTTGGTTTTTTTTTTTCCTCCCAGAATAATCCAAACAGATATCAGCACATCACTTACAGCCATGGACTGTAGCTGGGGCGCAGGTGTCTGCATCCATGGGCACTGAGGGCTGGATGAGAGATCTCCACCACGGAGTGGTTKTTACACCAGAAGTGGGTAACTGTCCGATCTGATGCTCCTCACTGGACTGTGAGATGTGGATCCATTTGCCCAGGTCAGAAGTTAGTGAACTCCTTTTGTAATTGATGACACCTTCAGCTTTCCATTTGACAATAAAGATTGCACTTTATTTCCTTTTAGGTCAGAGCCCATCCCTTCCACAGCGCCTCTGCTTCAACAAAATGCCTTGGCCCTGCTCCCTGTCCTCCCAGAGACCAAGCCCCAGGAGCACAGCAAACATCTGCACTATGGGAGATACCTCACACAGGCTGGTAAGCAGTCTAATAATTGCCTTTTGGGGGATTTCCACACCCAGCAATGCTGCATCAACACGCCAACATAGCAGCAGGTGGGCAGGCAAAGGTACCAAGCTACCTCTTCATTTATCCATCTCCCCCAGCATTTTTCTGCTCTTATCTCCACTCCCCTCTCTGTGCTTTGAAGTCAGCTGAAGCTGGGTCATCAGCCATTGCCAACTATTTCAGTCACACCTAAAAAACTGAACACTGTATGAAATACAAAACATCTGAGATGGAGTAAGAACCACCTCCATGGCTGAGATTGTATAGAATTGTATTCCAATTGCATGGAAGTTTTTCAGCACATTGCTTTGGGTGAGCAGACCTTCCCTTCCCCCCATGCTCTAAGGAAATGAACTCTCATCATAGCAGCAAATAATCATGACTATGATTTTGTCATAATGAATACTTGTACCAGGGAAACAGATTCTAAAAGAATAATGTGCATCCAGTCAGGGAAAATGGACCCAAAGCATGACCTGCATGCCTTCAAAAGAGATATGACTTGAATTACAATGAACCATTCATGAATAAGCTGCATATCAAGAAACAGCTAGTTCATCTCTCTAAACATCAGACTCATGGTGCATATTTGCAAACAGAAAAAAATGGAATTCATCGTATGAATAATTTGTTGTAATTGATTTGCCTGCATTGGTTACTTTCCAAATGGTTCCTTTTATCTTGTTTGGGAGAAGAAATTTATCTCAAGATTTTCGTGCCTTTCCCAAAATGAATCAGAAAATTTCCTCTTGAGAGATACATGCAAGTCAAGAAGCCTAAGAAGGTGTTCCTCCAGTAAGACCTGATCTTCTACCATTAAGACTAAAGGGACTTCTGCCATTGTTTTGAATACAACTGAATTAAAAAGTAGAAAAACAACTTAGACTGTAGAAATATATGAGTGAAGCCAAGCACAGAATGGTGTTGAATGAATGCCTTAATTCCATGCTATGCTTTTTTTCAAAAGAGAAAACAGATAAAATAGGTAAAGGCACAGAAGCAAACACTTAAAACACATTAAGCTGTGTTTCAACTGAGGGTTGAAATTCCCCTTTGTCCTCAAAACAGAGTCTTCTTTCCTTGTCCTCAGACAAGCCAGAGATTTAATTTGCCTCACACAAAGGAAGTGCTCCCAAAGGAATAAGCATCCAATTTGCAATATGACATGTGAATGCTCCACCTGCTTTGGGCCATGCAAAGAACCTGCCTTTCTCCCGAGGACACTGCTGCAGCAAGGTCTCCATGGGGATTTAAAAAATTACAGCCTGAGATGACTTCTGGATATGAGCAAGTATGGCCTGATTAGTGGTAAAAAAACCACAGGTAAATAAACTGTATTCCCCTTCAGCACATCTGCCAAATAACTTAATTCACCARTTCACTCTTGGGCCCCGATATCTGTGTTGCTTAAGTGGTAGCTCACTCCTGGGCTCTTTCTTGGAGGGAAGTTCCTCTTCACGCCAGGCCTATGTGTGGTTTTAGGCCCATTTTCCTATGGAAACCCCTTAGTTTTGTCCCTGAGGACAGATAAGATGGCACCAGCCCTACGGGGTACTCCAGCTTTATCCCCGCACTGCCCATCACCCCCAAGGAGCCCGCTCCCATGCCCACACACAGCCTCCCTTTCCTGCCGTACGCTCCAGGGGGCTACAAAACMTCCATCATGGGTTTTGAGCAAAAAAACCCCACCCTTCACACACACTGATCTGTGCGTTGCGGCTCCAGATGACTGTGGGAGCTCCCYGGACCCTGGGCTGAGGGCTGTGCGATAGGGATGCAGCCAGCCTGCCCAAGGGGAGGCTGACCCTGGTCTGGGGGGGCTGGACCACACTAAACTGCTTGGTCTGGGGGCCCAGGGTGGCTCCCTGCGGTGTGTGCCTTCAGCTACAGCGTAGCTAAAGAGACATATCCATCCCTTGCACCTTTTCTGTGCCTCACCCAGGGAATCATCAGTTCCAAATGGCCCTGCAGACACACTGGCCAGCACCGTGAGCAAGGCATCAGCCATACAGGAGTGCTGGTTTTTGCATACCGTGCAGGAAAGACAACTGAAATTTTTCTCGCTCATGCAGTTATGCTCAGGTCCCTTCTATTCTGGAGTTGTACATACATACAAGGGGAAAGGAGTTTTAATTTCAATTTTGAGTTTGCAGGCTATCTCTCTGAGACAGTAAAAATCATTTTGCAAATGCAATAGCACTTTTTTAATGTAGCTTGTGCCAAACATATTGTACAAGATAAAGCAAACCCTAGATGGAATAAAATAAAACAGCTAATGGGAGAATATAATAGATAAACAGTGAGGCTAAGCATTTGCATTTGACAGTTTCCCACTGCTGAGTATTATTATCAGTAGCACTATATTCAGCCATGTGAATTATCAATACATGAGCTACACTTCATCTTATAATATGAAAAAGGCCACGTTTGAAAACTCTGACCAACATAAATTATGCAGCTCATAAGTAATTTCTAATTTATGTTTTGRTTCATTTTGTGACTCACAGCTATAGTGATACCTCGTTCGCAAAGCACTGAAGAATCTGCTGTATGCCAACCAGGAACACAGCAATTCTGCAACCAGCAAATGGAGTGAGGTGGGCAGGGACGAGACTCCAGCACCCTGCTGTGCTGGCTCACATTGCAGGAGCCAGAGCTGGAGCTGACTGGGAGGTGAAAAGGTTTGCTACTAAGTCATAATCCTGTCATTGCTCATAGATCTTTGAATAAAAGCAGGAGAGTTCATACTCTTTGGGGATGGAGCATGTTATCTGGACACCAGACAGGCATGGATGGAGTGATCTGAGAAGATGATCACTTGGGAGCAGTGACCATCGCTCACTTTGGGGGTGAAACCAGTGGCTTAATTGTTGCTCACAGCTGAGTGTCACAGCATACAACCCTGAGTGATACTCTCCTGACGATGGGTTTCTTTTCAGCCTCCATACCTAGGATAGGTGGCACTACCACAGGCCTTTTCTATCTTCAAGCCATGGAGACATAGCCCAAAGCCAGAGAGTAGTCTTTTCCAATACAGAACGTGCCAGAGAAGCAGCTGCACAGAGTGACCTACTGTCACGGAGCAAGACATTACCATAATAGCAGCCAGATGGTCAGGCTTTGCCTTTATTATTGGAATTATTCTTCATATCACAGAAGTGCTGAGATTCCCCAGCCAAGATTGGCACTAGACAGCCACATGATAAAATGCATCTTTTGCCCTACAGAGGTTCCCATCTAAAATGTCGGGACAGGTAAAAAGGAAGGAAGAAACAGGTACACAGAGAATGGTTGACTGGTGGCTCTGCAGCAGAGCAGTGGCAGAGCCAGAGAGCAGGTGGGTGCAGGCACCACGCTGGCCCCGGTGCCACGCTGCCTTCCCAGCCACACCGACTACCCCACAGCTGCAAGGGCTCACAGCTATCCCATCTGCTAGAGACCTGCACAGGTCCCAGGGTAAAAGGTCCCAGTCTCTGCCCAGGCACTCCTGCAGTGCAATAATAAATACTAGTGGTTATACCAGAGGGCGAAGTGAAGTTTCAAGATGTTAAAGACAGATCGTTGCTGGAAATGATCCTGTCCTGGCCGTCCCTGGATCAAATATGATGACAAACTAATTTCGCCAGCATCTCCTTGCTATGTTACTAATACAAACGTGTTGCTTTTATTTTTGCCCACTCCCACTAGAGGAAAAATATCTCAGTAGTTAGTAAGAGTGTAGAGAAAGATCCACTACCAGATAGCATGTGTGCTCTGGCTTTGTTTATTGTAAACCCACAAGGAGTCACATGCCATTTTGGTTTTAGTTTTGCCGAGATCGGAAAAATCAGTTTAACAGAAACAACAAGAACTTGCCCGCAGAGGTAAAAGCCCCAGGGCAAGAGATAACCATATGGGATATTATCAAGGTAGGTCACATTTTTCTCTAAAATTGAGTAAACTCCTAGAATTGATAAAATCTTGCAGCCAGACTTCATTTGATACGAGAAAGCATTTGTGGGAGGGAAGCATCTGTTCATTATCACTCATGGGCTTAATTGTATGTTTCTTATCACCCAGTGGTGTTTTCATACTTACCACATGCACTACCGTATGTCCAACTTCAAAGAGAGAAAAGAATATTGCAGTACTGAGTGACTTGTTTCAAAAAGGAAGATAGTTTCAAATAACCTGGTTTTCTTCTGAGAAAAGGGAAAGGGGCAAAATCTGGGCAGTGGTGTCTCCTATAGGAGTTAAACTGATACCTTGGATAATAGCAGACTGTTTTGAAAGACCATACGGCTCCAATGAGTTAGCTATCACTCTGCCTAGTGTTCACAGGAGCTGGTGTGATTCATTTTTCCCTGGAGAGGAAGACTTACCCTTTTGCCTCACTTAAAAATAAAATAAATAAGCAAAACAAAGCAAAACAATTTGCTATTTCTCTTGAAAAAGCATGTCGCAGCTCAGAAACAAGAGTGAATTAAGGGAAAGAGGCAAAAAGCAGTAGGAATACTGAAAAAAAATAAGAAAGGAGAACAAATTGATATGAGGGGTGATGACATTAGAGAGATTTTGTCCATTCTTGCTTGCAGTACTGCCCTCCCCTCTGTGCCTGTCACCTCTCACCTCGTGCTCAGCTCCCAGACTCAGGTCTGTGGTTTGAGCTCTGTTTTCCACTCAAAGCCTTCAACATCAGAAAATGGAAAAAAAGGCTCACCAAATTCTTTTCAAATCACTTTTCCTACTTTCCCATGAAAAAAAGAAATAATCATTGCAGGGCTGAAGTAGTCCTCTCGGTGTGAGTTTAATTAATTGAAGCAAGAGAGTCCCCAGGAACCCTGTCATAATTCCCATCAAAAACACTGTAGTAAGTAACCCCATAGCTATAGATGAGGGATTTTTTTCATTACTGTTTCAATCTCAACCCTTCAGAAATCCTTTTTGTATTTCAGCCATGACTCAGCTGATTTAGGTACTTTAATTCCTCCTTTCTTTCTTCGTGCTTTCCATATTGTTCTGTATTTCCTAACAATACGGACATGAAATTCATGCTGTGAAAGATGAGAGGAAATCTCTGATAGCTACTTGAAAGCTCAAGTTAAAAATAATCTTGTGGCACAAAGGGCTGCTTTTTCTTGTTCTGTAGATTTATACTCAATACTGGTCACATGCCAAGGAGTTTACTAAGATGTTTATTTCCCCACATATGGCCGTCTCAGTGTGCTAGTCTATTGAACTACACTCAAGAGTAGCCATCCACTGCACTTCCATGACATACTGCATTAAAAAAAATAAGCAGACACATTACAGTGACATCTGAGGATTTCTTCTCCCTAATGCTCTAAGAAGCTTAAGTTCCAAAAACTGTTTGTTTATCCAAAACCTCATTATCTCGGACACTGAGAATTAGGTGGTTCAATCTCTCTCCTTTTTTTTTTTTTTTTTTAAATAATTGGAAACCCCTAGTTTTGACTGGCTGTGGTCAAGGCAGTAAGACAGAACGTTCAGCTCCTTTTGGCTTGCCCCCCTCTGGTGCCTTTCCTGCGCTCACCATCCTGCTGTTCCTGTCTGGTCCCAGAGATGCTTTTTTTGCTCCCCTGCGGGCAGGCACCATCTCTGGCTCCCCATCTCCCTTTCAGCCCCTGCCCCGAGCTGGGCAGAGTACACACAAGCTGGTCTGGGGAACTTTTTTCTCCTCTTTCCTTTCCAGGATTAGTTCACCCCCAAGCTTGCCTTGTTGATCAACTTTTAAGCTGCCCAGACAGAAGCTACTACAAATCCATTAGATTTTGGACCCGAGGAAGAAATTCTCTAAAATCTGCTGGAGTATCCACTGTACTCAACACCTTCTTGTTGAGATATTACCTTCATTTTCCTCTTTTCTCTATCCTCTGAGTACAACAGGACAGTGTCTCCTGCATATACTGACACTGCCTCAACATAGACCCCCATGACCCCAGCTGTGCCCCCTCATCTCCCACACCGTGCTCCCACCAACCATAATTTCTTGCTGCTGGAACTATCAGAGGTGAGCGTCCTTTAGGGTAAAGCAAACCCTTCATTTGCCTGGGGGCCCTCGCTCCAGTGGTACTTCTAAACTCACAATTAAGCTAAGCTCCCCAAACTAGGATTTTATGATCCCGTGCTCCCCCACTTCTTCACGTTCCCTTTGTCTGTAAACTAGACCAGCATCACTTACAGGGTTTTGCCACAACTCATTTGATTCTGTGTCATTTCAGATCTTTATTAAATCCAAGCAGCTGTAGTAATATTATGCTATGTTTCCACAGTTCAAATTTAAAAAAAAAAAAATCAGGAAATATAAAAATGAAGCTTTCAATAGTAGCTTTTAGTTGGCTGCAATATGGTTGAAGTATGTTTTCCAAAAGCTGTTGACCATGCAAAAACAGTACAGCATATTAAGATACTCATTTAACCAGTAAAAGAGAACACAGAAGAGTTTGTAAATGTCCCCTGCAGCCAAGGCACTGTTTCTGTAGGAAATTTAATTTTTGCATCCTTTGAATTTTTAATTTTTTCCTATGCAGATTTTGTGGTTTTGCACTTAATTTCCTGGTTTGGGTTTGTGTTTGTTTTTTGTTTTGTTTTGTTTTGTTTTGTTTTAAATAAAAAGTAAAAAAGAAAATATGTGGAGTTATTTGATTTGAGAAAGTTATTGATTCTTTGGACATGAACTCCTAAGTTAGGGGGCATTTTCATGATGTCCATTTTCCAGAGCACCCTTTGCTTACCTCATCTAAACACTGCCCTTAGCTATTACCAGTAAAATAGAAAATATTTTCTTCCAAATTTTTTTATGTGTAGTCTGTCACTTTCTTTCATAACCTCAGAATTTAAACTTAGACAACATTTCTCAGAGTGCTTTTTCCACCTTCTATAACTCCTCAAAGAGTGAGTATTTATGTGGTCCCTTGTTTACAGTTCTTGGTTCCCAAAGAAAGAGGGCAAAAGTTTTGCTGGGGAAACTTTTCCTCTACTTCCCATCAAAGAGCAAAATCCAATGGTCGCCAACTGATGGTCATCCAAATGATGGATCTCATTTACTGCAGGGACCACGCAGTCCGGCGGGTGGTGCCTCCACACCATCTGAAAACTCCTCCCCTGGCAGAATAAAGAAGCCTTTCAGTCCCCATTGCTAGTGCTTCGACAGGGGATAAATCCCCACATCTACCACACAAATCTGTTTCTTTACGCTTTTTGGAAATGTAATGCAAGTGAGAAAGCAGTCCCCCCGACAGCTACTTATAAGCACTAACTGGAAGCACAGAGAAGCAGTTCTCCTACTGGCATTTAAAGCCACTTTCAGCATTGGGAAAGCACAGCAGAGGGGTAGCAGCTGACACCATCGTTATACAGTCAAGGTACCAATGCCCCCACCAAGGGTATTAATAATTGTATTCTTCTGTATTAAAATAATAGTAAAAACTATCAAATCAAATGATGAAGGTAAACACAGAGCTAATCAGGAAGGAGATTTAGGAGTTACAGTATAATACCCCCAAAGCCCCCAGCCTAATTAGTGAAGAAGATAAACTGGTTGACAGATTGCACAGCTAGAAAAACATAAAGCAAAGAAGGTTATAATATTTATTATTACTGTATAAGACAGTGATTAGACCCCCAACCTATGTACAGATCTAATCACCCTTCCCTGGAAAGGATAATAGCCAGCCCTGTGAGTCTGGTTTGACAAATTAATCCAAGCCTGATCCAAATAAAGAGATTTGTAGTTTTCAATGAAAAATTAACTCCCTGGCTGTGCAGCGGGGACATCGCCGCATGCACTAATGGCATTGTTACTGAGAGACAGTGCTGTACCGTGTCTGTGCTCAAGGGTCTGTCAAACAGCACATGGTTTGGTGTTGCAGCAAGGACAAAGAATTAATGTAGAAATTTGTGTATTTGCAAAGCATTAGTCATCATAGGACATAAACCTAATTCCAGGATTTAGAGAGTAGTCTACAAAAGGTGGGTTGATGAAGTTGGTCATTCTCTAATCCCTGGCCTTCTTGAAGGATGTCCATATATCTCAGAAAGGTTAGGGTGAGGAAGTTGCTCACGCTGAGTATCCCACAGTGTAGAAACAATCACAAAACAGATTTCATTACATATTTGTACTATGGTGTGGCAATCTGATAGCAACACGAGAAAGAAGTAACATGATTAGTAGGTGAGACATTATATGGACACTCATGTTTTGACCATAAAAAGAAAGAGAGTATGGAGCTCAGGGAACTCAGGAAGCCTCTGAAAACTGCTGGAACAAAAAGCAAAATTGGAGCAAAGGATCTACCCAGCAAAACAACAGTGGGGAAAGGGCAGGCCTTTATTTTTTTTCCATGTAATGAATTAGCTTTTCTGGTTTGTGTTCTATTAGAGCTCTAAGGATTTCAAGCCCTTTGGTATATCTGAGGAAATGGCATGGCCATTCACTTCAAGGCCATGGCCAGCATGGCATTCCCTCACAGAATATTAATAAATGTTGTCCATTTATAGGCCTTACTTTCTTCACCTGAACAGTACAAAAACTACATTCTGATATAGCAAGCAAGCACGATTTCTGCTACAGTGCTTTTAATGAGGTATAGAGGGAGCCTGAGGCCACAAAGCTCAGCAGCTTGTCGAAGTGGGTTCCTACTTTTTATGTGTCTAGACTCCTGAAATGAAAGCCTTTGTGTGGAGTTAGGTAGGTAAGCACTCAGTGCGATCGCAGGGCTAGTTAGGTGTCTCAGAACAGCTTTCACAGCAGTTGGCAACCTGAGAGAGTTCAGGTAGTTACTAGAAGCTGAGGACAGGTAGGGCTGAAGCCCTGCCCATCTCCTGCCCTGTGGCACATGGTTCTGTGCTGCCAGGAGACACTTCCCAACTTCCCTGGGTTTTCTCCAAATCGCTTTCTAAAATGACTCAGGAGGCACGAATCCCTCTTCTCAGGCGACAGCAGCAGCTGTCTTCTGGCCAGAAAGTGAAAAACCTGAGTTCATTTTCTGCCATTTCCAAAGAGGACACCAACCCATTGTCCCGCCCCATGGCACAATGTCCCAACCACAGGACTAAAAGATTTCCCTCAGTAGAAGTAGTGGAGATGATGCCCCTGAAGTGAAGCTCTAGCTCTGAAGAACCATTTTTGTAAAATGTGCAGGTGTCCTTGGGATTAGACGGCACTATCACAATATTTGACTGCAGCGTTTAACTTGGAAATTAGGCTGGACTGGGAATGTAACCCAATTTTCTACCTACATCTAATCTTCCCTCCCCAAATTGTGCAGAATTCAGTGTAATCTTCCTTTTCAATTTTCAGTCTGAATGCTTTTTCCAGTTTTGGCCAAAGAACAGAACTTTTCAAGAGATCCTTTCCCACCCTTCTGAGAGTAAAGCATTTACTAAAGCAATGTGGTGTGTTTGCCATCCTTTGTGCCTGTATCTGAGTGATTTAGAGAAGAAACACTATGTTATTGTCCAGCTGTCTTTTGAACAGCTGGGCTTTACAACAGTACAGACAAATAGCTGAGGAGAATACAGGCTTTTATAATACTTTGAACACAATATTCAGAAAACAGAAATTACGAAATAATCTTCTTTTATTCCAACAGCTAAGTGTCTAGCTGAAATTAATTTTTGATGGGACTAGAAAACTAGCAGCAAGTCCTTAATGTAACTGCCCAAAATACTATTATGCTTGTGCTATACAAAGATTATATGTGGTGATAACCAGACACTGAGAGAGGAAAATAAATTCTCATAAAACACTTTCTGGAACTAGTAAATAAAGAAAAATACAACAGAAGTATAAAGATAAAAGTGAAGGAGATTTAAAGGTAGTTTTTTTCCCAGAAAGGGTCTGTCCACTGAATCTAAATCATCTCCCAAGCTATGGTTAAGGAAAAGTTATCAGGAAAAATGTTGTCGGGGCACTAAGTCTGGAAAGGCATCTAAGGCCCATTGGTGCACTCAGAGTGCAGCCCGATAAAAAAGAAGTAAGTGTTTTGTTGTGTGTAAGGTTGTTCTGCTCTTAGGCTGTCTAAATAAGGCTGCCTCTGGTGCTACTAACTAAATAGACCTTAGTGTGCCATCCACAGTCCTGCTAAAGAATGATACTAAATAAAGTCACACAGTCTTGTTTAACTAGACTCAAAGATTATGTATAGAGAAGATAACATTGTGATCACGTAACCCGCTTTCCTTCCTGTATTGTACAAGCCTATCTGATTTACACTCCAGTGCAGGTGCAGGCAGCATCTCCTAAGTGCTGAGCCATGAGCAGATGGCATAGGGGAGATGGCTCCAGAACTAATTGTTTATCCCACACAAATATCCCATGCTCCTGGCTCTAAGAGGCTCTCTGTGTGCAGGAGAAGGTACCAAAATGGTGGGTTTTCATCTCCTGCCAGACAGTGAAATAAATACTCTGGACTGGAAGGAAGCACGTTGTGGGTAGGATTTGACTCAGAGATCAGCATTCAGATATTGGCCATAGGACTTCAACGTGTTGATTCCTGCCTGTAATGAAAAACACTTTAAAGAACATGTGATCTTAACTGACATATTTCCAGATGACTTCACCACAGATTTTGGTAAACAATTAAAGTGTTTAACTACCACGGAGTGTATGTGTCCTCAACTTCTCGATGCTGGATCTTGTTACACATTTACATCCAGACTGAAGAACCCTCTATTCTGACTTATTTTCCCCCTGCAGTCAGCTGTAGACTGTGACCAAAGGCATCCTCCTATCTGCTCCTTGTTGAGCTAAACAGACAGACCTCTTGCATTCCCTCTCTCTCTCCAAGGTATGTTTACTTGTCCTTTTGTATCTGTCATGACTGTTCCCTGAATCCTCTCCAAATTGTAAACATCTTCCTCAGGCTGCGGAGAAAACAGCAACACAGGATTGCAGTAACAGTCAGCTTCATGCCAAATGAAGAGGGAATATAATTTTTCAGCTCTTAAGATCACTCTGTTTACAGTCCAAGGATCACATCAGCACCGCAGCCCACTGCCACACAATAAGCACTTGTACTGAGCTGAGCTATTTCTTCACAACTTGGTGACTCCCTTTGCACAAAGAGGGCTAACTTGAGTGACGTTATATGTGACTGTCTGAAAAAGAAGACTTGCTTACATTGAGCAGCTCACCCCTTCCTCTTCATCACTCGCCTTTCCTGCAGTCTCCCTCTCATCTGCAAACCCAATCAGCAATGATAGAAGTATGAAATGGTGCCAGATCCTCTCCCAGTGGGAAGAAATAACTGCCCAACACGTTGTAAGTTTTCTATCAGTTACGTGTGCCACATTCCTTTTTATCATTCCAGCTTTCACCCTGACAGTTGCGCAGAACCCTGTCAAAGACTTCTAAAAGTCAAGCATCATTATGTTTATCACCCAACTTCACTGAGAAAGCCTATCAGGTTGGTCAGTCAGGATCTGTTTTCCATCTGTGCATGTGAATTGCCGTTAACTAGATTAGTACTATATTAGCACTTAAAAGGAACTGTAGCACAGAACTATATTAGCACTTAGGTTTGCTTGTTCTAGGTCAGCTGTTTATTATTTGAACAGGAAGAGGCTGATAGGCCCATAATTGCCTAGACTATTCCTCTTACCTATTAAAATACAATGGTAACTTTTAAAATTGTCTAATGGAATTCCTTTAGTGCTCCAAGACTGACTAAATTTCAGCATTAATGTCCATTGAGTCCCTTTGCCAGCTCTTTTAAAACTCATGGGTATGGGATGACCAGATTGCTGATTTGAAAATATCTTCTTCCACAGCTGTTCTCTAATATATTCTTCAGTTACAACTGGAGAGTACATATTTGACACTGACATATTCTACACTATATGCTGTACATGCATACAAATAGAAATGTTTCCCTTTTTTTACAGTACTATTGGACTGACATAACTTACTATTTTTGCATTAATAAACTTCAGAAAGAATCGTATTATTCTTTAATTTGCGGTGGTTTCAAAAATTCTCAGTTATGATTAATATTTATTACTAGCAATTTCTCTTTCTATTTCTCCCAATAAATAGAGCGACAATTTTAATCCTTTCTTTAAGCAAGTTTGTTTGAGTGAGTTAGGCTTTTCTTTTTCACTTGGGAAACATGGCTTCTGGGCTATTTCATACAATGTTCATAAACATTTGCAATTAATAATTCACATCAATTGTTTACTACAACTTTTTTTACAAATTTTTGGAAATTACTTAGTTCCATACTTCTGGCTTCCTCAAACATTTACACAGTCGTGCAATATAACAAATAGGCAATGCACAATATAACAAATTATTGGTATTGGGATCAGTTTATTGATGATCTTAAAATGAAGAGAATGTGGAAGGAGTCATGAAGGCAAATAGAAGCATCATATGTTCAACATAATTAAAAAAAAAAAGTGGAGCCAGTGCAGCTATGCAAGAGGTGTGTGTATTTGAAATGCTGTGTCAAGAAAGCGATTTTTGCACTCTGACTAGATATTAGTTGATCGGAAATAGCYTCAGGTACAGAACTTCTGAATGAAGCTGAATGCCTCTTCAGAACCAAAAATGATCTTTGGGAAAAACTCTCCTAAATAACTCCCAACCCAGTACTGAGACTGCCTCTGGGAAGAAGTCATATAGTCATTACATCATCACATTATTAGCATAGAAGATTTGCTCACTGTAAAGAAGGCATTATGGTTATCTCATCACCATTTGCAGTGATCAACCCATGGGATACACAAATTTTAAAGGGATTACAATTTCTTTGTGCTGTAAATCTTGCTGGGTTGCTGACACCTACTCCTAGACGTTCCTAGGTGCCATATACTGGCCAAGAAAAGACTATCTGAAACAATTCTCAGAGATTCTGTATTTTTCTGGATACTCAAAAAGACAATCTTTGATCACAAAGTTTGTTAAGATTTACAGTTATACTATCATTTTCAGTTACACTTTACCTTTGTTCCCTGCTTCACTCTATCAGCTTCATCAGCCATGAGACTTGCCAAGCTTTATTAGTAACCACATCAAGAAGGGTAGAAGCAGTAGGGGAATGAACAGCCAGCAGTTTATATGCAACCAAAGTAGGTCCATTGATTTCAATTGAATGTACACTCTTTCACTTACCTGGGGATCTGACCCATCGTCCCTGCAAATGGAAGTACTCAGGAGCATGATAATAATGACACTGTTCATCAATGGTGAGTTTTATAGCTCTTCTGGTGCTGTTTATTTGACTTTGCTTAGTCCAATTATAATTATTTAACTTGCGGTTTTCATAGTGGAATGATGTCTATAAGCAAACAATTTCTTTTTAGCTTATGTAACTGTTCTGCAATCTGCTTGACATCATGTGCTAGTTTTGACTGGGATAGAGTTGATTTTCTTCATAGTAGCTAGTATGGGGCTATGTTTTGGATTTGTGCTGAAAACAGTGTTGATTGATAATACAGTTTTAGTTACTGCTGAGCAGGGCTTACACAGAGTCAAGGCCTTTCTGCTTCTCACCCTGCCCCACCAGAGAGCAGGCTGGGGGTGCACAAGAAGCTGGGAGGGGACATGGCTGGGACAGCTGACCCCAACTGACCAAAGGGATATTCCAYACCATATGAYRYCATGCTCAGCATATAAAGCTGGGGGAAGAAGAAGGAAGWGGGGGACGTYCRGAGTGATGGCGTTTTGTCTTCCCAAGTCACCGTTACGYGTGATGGAGCCCTGCTTTCCTGGAGATGGCTGAACACCTGCCTGCCCATGGGAAGTAGTGAATGAATTCCTTGTTCTGCTTTGCTTGCATGCGTGGCTTTTGCTTTCCCTATTAAACTGTCTTTATCTCAACCCAYGAGTTTCCTCACTTTTACCCTTCCGATTCTCTCCCCCATCCCACCGTGGGGGGAGTGAGCGAGCAGCTGTGTGGTGCTTAGTTGCCAGCTGGGGTTAAACCATGACACATCAGAAGAAGAAAGGSTATTTTTTTCTTTGTGCTACTCAAAGCACAGAAAGGAAATTATTTCTATTGCTTGTTACTGTTTTGAATGTTTATTTGGCTCCACATTTGCAGCTGGGCAGATTGTTTGTGTTTTTTTCTTTGCTTTTGTGTACAGGGGAACAACTTTTTTTTTGTGATGAAAGGGAGAAAGCAGTAAAATTGGCTTTGCCAATACTTTTCACATGTACACCAAGAAACACCTTTTATATGTGTATACACATATATATGTGTGCATACACATAAATATGCATACCTATTTATGTATCTGCATGTGTATATATATACACACACACATACACTCACACATAATCCTTATTCATGTGTGTCGTGGTTTAACCCCAGCCAGCAACTAAGCACCACGCAGCCGCTCGCTCACTCCCCCCGCAGTGGGATGGGGGAGAGAATCGGAAGGGTAAAAGTGAGAAAACTCATGGGTTGAGATAAAGACAGTTTAATAGGGAAAGCAAAAGCCGCACACGCAAGCAAAGCAAAACAAGGAATTCTTTCACTACTTCCCATCGGCAGGCAGGTGTTCGGCCATCTCCAGGAAAGCAGGGCTCCATCACGCGTAACGGTTACTTGGGAAGACAAACGCCATCACTCCGAACGTCCCCCCCTTCCTTCTTCTTCCCCCAGCTTTATATACTGAGCATGACGTCATGTGGTATGGAATACCCCATTGGCCAGTTGGGCTAGCTGTCCTGACTGTGCTCCCTCCCAGCTTCTTGTGCACCTGGCAGAGCATGGGAAACTGAAAAGTCCTTGACTAGCAGACTACTTAGCAACAACTAAAAACATCAGCGTGTTATCAACATTATTGTCATACTAAAACCAAAACATAGCACTATACCAACTACTAGGAAAAAAAAAAAAATTAACTCTATCCCAGCTGAAACCAGGACAATGTGTTACAACTTTACATGACAACAAACAAAATAACAAGCAGGTTCTTCTTCAAATAGGTGCTTCGGGATCTACAGCTGGCACCATGGATTCCACAACCATGTGCAAACACTGTATCATATTAAAAACAGTGATAAACAATCATAAATGAAATCTGTGACAAAATATTTTGTCTGTTGGATTTAAGTTAAGATTTTGCATCCCGATGGCTCATGGGCTATGGGTGTAAAAATGTGATCTCTCTTTCTACAAGATAGGAGAGCAGTGCAGAGAGAAGATATGCAAAACCCAGCTGGGCACAGTCTTGGGAACCTGCTCTAGCTGACCCTGCTTGAGCAGAGGGGGTTTGGACTAGACGATCTCCAGAGGTGCCTTCCAAACTCAGCAAATCTTGTGATTCTGTGATTTTTAAAATATAACTGTGACTCCAATTATTAAACATGAGAAGGGTGGACAACAAGGGAGAAAATACAGGATGAAAAACTTGGGATACTCTTGAAATGTAGCATAAACTCCTAGCTGATCGCAGGAGTATTGAGCCTTATAAATCTTGACTTGTCCTCTGAGATACGCTTTTCTAAACAGCTAAAGATCCTTGACCTCTTTTTGCCAAAAACTAGTCTTGATGATAAAATCATTGCTTGGATTTGCTTTGTTCAGGCAATATAGCAAGCAGCAAAATTGCACAACACTGCTATGTTAGCCTAAAATCAAAATGGGCAACACAGTAGAGCCCATTTTCTCAGTGCCTAAAATCTGCAGATTATTAACCACACTTTCCCTTATACCCAAAGTACTGCTGATACTTTGCATCACACCGCAGACCGCTGATGCCTCCGAGCCATACACTTACAGCAGTCTGTCTCCCGATTCTGTGCCGGACGAGTGCATCCTTGCTTTCAAATTGGACAACTAAACTACTGTTATTGAGTTTCATTTGCCAGTATTGTCATTAATCCAGCTGTAGAACCTATAGGCTACAGTTTTATTAATTGTCACATGTAATTTTTACTGACAGTTAGGCCCAGGCTTATAGTGTACAGCTTGAATTTATATTAATGGATGCTCTCATTAACTTCAGTGGTGCAGGGTTGGATGCAGGGTTAGGTGCGGGGTTAGGTGCAGGGTTAGATGTCTCTTGTGTGAGACAAGAAAATGAAGAGCACTGGAGGGCCTGTGAAACTTTAAATATGGGCTCAGGCCTCTGCCTAACCAGCAAAGCCTTGCAGCACACATGTGAGTGCCGCTGTCTTCATTCAACGAGTGGTGGAATAAGAGTACAAACACTCCAAAAAAAGCTGAAGGTCCCATTTTGGCAGGGAGATCTGGTTCACACCGTGAAAGAGATAAGAAGGGAGCATGCTGAAGAATGAGGAGACAAGGAGCCTGTTTGCTGAGACATGCGAACGCAGGAAAGAGGAGGTGACAGCTAAGGTGGTTGTTAAGAGTGGAGATCAGGGACAGCACTCGCAGGCTAGAAGAACAAAGATCACAGGAGAGCAAGTACTATTCCCTGCTCTGCTTGATGCAGGTGCRTTACTCCCCATATCGCTAATGAAAGAAAAGAGACCCCATAGTGGGCTTTATGGTAAAAGACAGATTCCTGAAATGAAAAATGTAATTATTTTAATGACCTGCAGGGGTGGACTGGAATTAAGTGGTGACAGCAGCGGTGAGCCATGCCGGGRAAGGAAGGGCTGGTGTAAGTCCAGCACTCGCCAGCATCAATGGCAGCACTCTGTTATCTGCAATGGTGCAAGAGGAGGGCTGTCCAGAATTGAGACATTAAAATGAAGGGTTGAGTAAAAAAGTGCTAATTATCCATCTGTGATTATAAAGCCTTTTAAGTGGTCTGGGGTCTTGGGGTCTGTGAGACCTGTCTGACAGTTTCAGACTGTGCAGGACTTCTCCATGGTGACTTTTGCACAATGGGATTGTCGTACAGTCCTAAAGTCTGGATTAATCTCTTCGGTATTCATCTACACACTTTGACTTCGGATTGATTGCAGACCTGACATATTTTTGAATAGGACTGCTTGCATGATGATTTAAGGTAGTGGTTGTAATAGTGCTTATAAAGCTTGTTATTTTCTATGATTATCCTCAACTCATCCATTAGGTTTTTATGTATTCTTTTATGGTTTTAACTTATAAAATGAACACTGAAAGGTAGTGATATTAATATAAAACTATGCACTCAGTCTTTCTCTATTCCAAAATATGCGAAGAGGTTTTATGGTGTAATTAATGGCAGTTAAATGAAGAACAAATTCAAGGAAATATTATTTCATGCAAAATAAGGGATTCACAGCCCCAAGAGACCTTTTGAGTGAAATAGTGAGTTGAGTGATTGGATTTTTAAAAGATCTAGATAATTATGTGACCATTAGCATTTATAATTACGCTAAGATAATTAAGTATAATGAAACCTCATGCTTCTTGGTATAAATGGATTACTTACAGAAGTCAGGAAGGAATATGTTTTAGGAAATCAGCATTTCACAACTGGCCAGGTGTATTTTGGTTTTGTTGTGCAGACTCTTTTTTTTAAACTTTTCCAATCAGACAACAAACACATCTGTAGGCAGAATGATAGATTGAATTGGGTAGCCATCTATTTTACTCTAGAATACCCTATCTCCTTACCAGTTGAAGATAATAAAGTTTCACTGCCTATTTGTGAAACTCTTTATAAGTGTTCAAAATTGACTATTCAAAATTGCCACAGAGAAAATCCTATTTGGACATATGTCAGTAACCTTATCTGCTATATCACCTTCTTGTTGCTCTTTTACAACCAGGAATTTCATTGACGGACACTGCAGTCTCAGAAGCCAGATGCGTTTTTCAAAAGAAATGTCATTGATCTAATAGAGGTCAGGCTTTTGGCAGCAGACAAAAAGTCCCTGTATGAATATTTTTAACCTAGACAAGATTTACAAAGGGGGTTTTTTAATAAAAATAAGTGTGAATCAGAGATATGTCACTGTTGTTTACAAAGTCGAAAATCTGTCTTAATATATTGCACAGTCTAGTTCTTATTTATTAATTCATTTTAAATAAGACAGTTACAACAGTTTGCTGGTGAATATCTTTGCTTACAAGTTGCATGCCTGATTTATATAACCCTGCATGTTGCATAGATATTTAGAGTACCACAAAGTGAATGTGGTTTGACTGAAATACCATTCTGTTTTGTCTGTGTTTGGCATTTGCTTTCACATCATGTGGTCACAAAGAACAAACCTGATGTAGCCTAGGTATTTCTTGCCCATTTTGCCCATTAGGTGATAAGCAATACTATTTTGCACAGGTTGAGGTACAAATCTATAGCCATCTGTTGTTCTGAAAGAGACTGTATTTAAACTACTGAAGAGAAGTTTAAAAATTAGCTGGAAGCCAATAGACATGGCATATATTTCTGGTTCAAAGAAAGACTTTGTTGGCAAGTTATGCAATACTTCAGTATTTTGCTTTCCCTAGCTGTAAAACAACAATAGCAGCATTTATTTCAACCGCTCTGGAACTGCAAAGATTTATAAAGCTCCTTGAGACCCGTCTGTCAAATGTTTAAAAGATCATGCTTAGACATTCAGAACTGTGGACACTTGTGGAAATGATTTAAAAAAACCCAAACAACTCCAGCAGCAGACCTAGTGCACTCCAGTCACTAACAGGCATTCAGCCCATATGACCAGAATAGAATTAGCCCAAAGTAACACCTTCTGAAATGCATATAATATGAATGTCTGCAGATCCACTCCTATTCATCTGCACATTTGCTAATGTAGGCATAGTCAAAGAGCTTTTCAGGTCAAAGGACTGTCTGAGTTATTTCAAAAAATAAGTAAGTGCAAGAACCTTTTTGCACAAACAAGGTACACAAAATAAACACATCATTATAACATTCGCTAGTTGAAGATTCCACTTAGATTTTTTTCCAAGCAGAGGCTGACACAGAACACGTTGTTATATATTGCATATACATGCATATATGTATATATATGTATGAGCATAACGAACTGTTCTAAGAGCTGAAAGGAAAAGTTACATTCCCATGACAATGGACCACCATAATGGTTTATTCCTGTAACTAGAGCTAAGGTACCAGTAACTGGACAGATTTCCCACTTCACTTGCAATGGCTATAGAAAACCATAGCTCAGACTTCACCTCCCTTGTGCCCTTCAGGAATTGCTCTTATCCAGTCAACATCCTGCAGCTCTGTTAGTCGAGTCTCATCCAAGCAATCCCTTACCCAGACTGCAGCCTGAGGAGAGGTTCACCTACATCAAATTCATGTCATACGCATACTGATGGCATCAACTTTTGAGGGTCYTGTTTAGGTTCTGAGAACATTCCTGTGTTTATCTGCCTGTATATCCATCTATCAGACTTACACAATTCATATCACTGTAGTACCTGTAACTTTGTAATACATGAGCAAACAAACATTCAACTCTAATTTCTATGCACTCTTGAAGAAAAAGGCATCTGCAACCATTTTAATAGGTTCAATGATCAATGGTGTCTGAACAGCTGATGGGCCAGAATCGATTGAGATGGACTTCCCTTGTTCCTAAGGAAAAAATCTGCTATTCTGCAGCCATGAAATAGTGCTTTCCAGTCCTCATAATGTCCCTTGGAAGTTTCAGAAAAGTAACATACTACTGAAGTATCAACACACAGGATCTTTAAAGACTCATTTCTTGTTAAGCTGTCTCAGCTTCAGCCTGCCAACCGAGTCAGCCCAGCTTGGGTTATATTTCACTCACTTTTCCAAAATCCACTACTGCTGAGTCCTGGATTATCCCTGTCTAAAAATTCAGTCCCCCTGTGTCTGAAGGTGAAATTTGGTTTAGCAGCAGGAAGGTGTTAACACAACCACATTGTGAAGATTAATGTTACAGCAAATCATCAAAAGAACCAGAAGTATCCAACACACTCAAGATATCTATTTTTGATGAAAGCTTCAAGAAAGTAATAAGAGAAGAGGTCAGTTTTTAATTTTTCTTGGAACACCAACAAGAGCTTGGCAAGAAGCAGCATGTCTGCAATATAATTTTGTACTTTTTATTTAATAAGAAGTTCCATATACCATTTACCTTTCTCTGCTCAAACTAAGTATTTATTGTCTCACCTCCTTTGAACTAGGAACTGTGATCTCATTAATAAAAGTGTGTAGTTTCATTGTAGTTCCCGTAAGTATCCCTGTGTTAGCACCGAAAAAGGAGTGTGTGATACCTAGCAGCAGCGTTCGTGATGATTCACAACTCATGCCCCTCCCGCACCAAGAGCCTTATAACTACCCATACACACACAAGAGTGAGAAAGCGAGAAGGGGCTCTCCCTTTTCTGTGCTCAGGTCCTAACAGGGGACACAAYTGCTATCCTGGCACCTTTTGAGTAGTTAAGATGCTCCTGGTTGTACTTGCTAACCTGCAAAGAGAGTAAGAGAGCCGCAGAAGGTGGTAGCACCACCCTCTTCCTGGCCAGCCTCTCCCAGAGAATGGCCACTATGCCAAAAAAATTGTTGTGCCCACCACGCATGTCTAAAATGTGCTGGCTCTTGTGGTGTGACAGAATAGCAATGACAGTATGATTATAGAAGGACTAGCCTTGCCCACATTAGCTTTAATGTAATAAAAGCTAAGGTAAAAACCCTTGTACGGGTTTGCAACACAGGTAACTCAGCAAAGCAAGAGCTCATTTCAGACAAGAGTCTATGTCGTATCTCATGAAGTGTGGTCCCCCTTGTTCTGCTAACATGTCCTGTGCCGCTACTCCACTACAGCTCTGTCTGCTCAGCGTTCTGGCAATATCTAGTTCTCATAAAGCATGCTTAGTCCTTCACCATGCTAACAACAACATAAGCGGTTTTAGTATATACTACTGCCCCTGGTGAGTTGGTGTGTGTGAAGTCCCACTTCACTAATGGTGATTCTGGAAGTGTTTTGGGGGGCAGTCTGAAAATCTTTTAAAGAACCAGTGGCTCCATCATCTTTCCAGTCTTTTGAAACAATCTCATTTAAAATCCAATCATTTAAAACAAAACCATCAGACATATATACTATATGTAAATGGACATAATGCTGGGAAAAGTAGTGAGCAACTCATAGAAAAGACATGATTTAATGGGGGATTGGCAGCTATGATGTCTCTTATGCTAATCTTTATCCATACAGTTGAAACAGAACAAAACATTCGTATCTGTCAACTACAGACTGCTTAGCTCACATTGGCCACACTTAGGGAAGAAGTTCATGCTGTGGAATTACTACCTCCCCTATTTAATCTGTCAGATCTACATGAGGTAGATTGGAGAGGAAAAGATTGTGCATCAACTGCTAGACAGCAGCCCAAACAGATGGCTGTGCAAAGTGAAATGGACTTGCTCCTCTAAGGTTTCAGACACACATTTTGTTGGTATCTAAACTTCATCAGTCTATGAAAACGTAGTCATTCGGTTTGAAAATTTTCCCATCTGAGCTCAAAGGTTTCACACTAATACTTCTATTATTGTAAGAAATGAAAGCAGCAAAGAAGAAAAAGCCTTTTCCCTAAAGCCTCTCACAGAGCTATCATTGCTGCTTCAGACACAGCAACAAAACAAACTAAGATGTGTTTGGAACCACTGAATTAAAATCTGCAGTATGTGCACTCGAGTATGGGTGCTAGTCATGCATGTGCATAATCATGTTAAAACTGCGAACCCATGAGCCTAAGCTCAGACTCAAATCCCAGTTCTCTGAAATGACTCGGACAACACAGGGGAGAGCTTTTCCTGAGTAGCTTCTAGCTTTTCTACATCATATCCTCATATACTGTGTTGGGGGATGAAGAAGAGAAATATGATTAAGGTATTTCAAGCCTGACATGAATATTTTTCCAGTGGAGAGGGTTTTGATAATGTAGGCTTGTGGACTGAATTTGGAATTTGCTTTGCTTCTGTAATTTGGCTTCTAATGCCAGCAGAAGAATCAAGGCCTGAGAAGCAAACTGAAAATATATTTCAAGGGAATGCACACATCTGTGGTACGGTAAAACTATTAGGCTTCTGAATGCCTGTTTTGAATTACATCAAATCACCTGAAGACCACGTGGCAAATGGAAATTTTTTAAGCTAACATTTGCTGCCTTGTACAGTATCAAGAAAGATTTTTTTTGTTATATTAGCTAAACCAAAATATGTAAACTCACAGGCTTTCAACTTCTTGTAATCAATAACTGAAGGCCAAATGCAACCTGCTACAAATGCGTAATCTGCAGAACAGTGAGCTGTCTTCCAGTGGAGAAGCATGTCTGTGTTTTTAAAAATGGTGTGAATAAAGGACCAGTCACCTAATCCTTAGACAGTATCACCAATTCTTCTCAAATTCACTGGGGGAACCAGGACTAAGAATCTTAAAATTAGATGCTGAACTGGGGACTCAGGTGCCTAACTTTAGGAGCTAATATTTGAAAACATTGACCTATTTGTCTGTCCCTAAGAGGAGAAAGTGTTCGAGCAAGTTTAATTTCCCTGTGCACTTTCCCGCAAACATCCTACCCTGTACGTGGGTTGCAGATGGAGAGAGCAGACAGCAGTCCTAAGAACAGTTTTCTTGCAACGTGGCAGATCTTCGATAAAATGTCAAACAGAATTTTGTCATTTTCTAAGCACATTTCCACATATGCATGCAGCAATTAGCTAAATTATTGCCCAAACCAGTTGTCTAACACAGCTAGTGAGCCTTTGCCTTAGTCCTTACCTTGGCAGAATGTGACTTTGGCTCTGTGTTAATGTCAACACCATTTCATCAGACTTGCACCATGGGGAGCAGTCCCATAGTCTCAGGTTGTTTCCCAATTCCTAAGAAAATCTGACCCTTTTAGGCTAGAATGTCCATCACAATAGAAACTAATTTAGTTTGCATTGTATCTTAAGGCCATTCTGAATATATATTTCTCATTGCTGGGATGTTTTGTGTCTCTCCTGGCCAAGGATTTGTAATGTTTGTTCAGCTATGCTTGAAGTGGGTTTTCTGTAGTGATTCTTGAGCCGTCTGTCTCAAGAATATTTACTCTCAATAACTGAACATGCATATGTAAGTGTTGTAGTGCACAGATCAGCACTAACTACACATTTAAGGCAATAGGAATTGTGTGAGCATAGCTGAGTAATGGCTACCTGGACTTAAACATCCTCGTACCTAATGTTTTCAAAAATAGCCGTCTCTCACTTGCTTTTCCTATTTTCTGTCTTTCTAACTTCCACAAAAGAGAAAGAGCACTGGTTTCTTAGAGCTGCCACTTAGTTTATTATTCATATTCTTACTTCATCCCAGTGAGAAAAGAGGAACCTCTCTAGATGGAGAAGGTTGCATTATGCATTCTGTCCAATAAAACGTGGGGCTTTATTATTGTTGTGTTCTGGTTTGTTAGATGTAATACAGCATATCAATGAGTTGCACTTGTCTAAAAATTGAGGACATTTTTTTAAAGGGACATTATTTAAAAGAATTACTGTAATGAAAAACACATGCCAGACTGATTTATACTTTGATATTTTAGTTTATTTTTATACCCTTACATTAATGTGCTTACCTAAAGCATGTGTAGGATAAAGGCCTTTCCTATGCTTGTACCTGCTATGTTCTGCGAGGTGGCATTTCAGTTCACAGAAATAAGTTACTCTGCAGCACTAACATTCATTTTTTGAACCTGATACGGCAGTCGCCGTGACTATGGCTGTACTGCTAAATAACACCTGTTCAGGGACCATTACCTGGCCTGGCCTGATCCTGTCTACACTAGGTACCACCTGTCCTTCGGGTCTCCTTCAGGCCCGGTGTGGTACCCCTGAGGCTCTAACGTATAATTATCATTGTATGTGCATGTGCTGAAAATGTTCACAGTAATACGAAAGCACATTGCAGCTTACCAAAACAGTGCTTTTGCAGCATGAAAATAAAATTAAGGTTGCATGCCTTGGGTTTGATATGCTGACATGTTTGAGGGTACTAAAGCTGCCAGTACAGTTTTGGAGACCTGTGAAGGGTGGAGGGAGCCAGTTCTTGTCATTCTTCTTCATATTCCTTTTTGGGAATGGTCCTTAATGCCTCCAAACCCCAAATCTGAAGCTGACCATTATGGCAGAGCATGCTAGTTGGCACAGGACAAAATCATGCCAGCAGGCTACTGAGCAATCAAGCAGCACGGATGATCAGAGTATGAGTTTCCTGCATGACTCCTGTTATGTAGCTGGGTAGATGTGTGTTAAACACTTCCATGGCTTCCAGTGGCTGAAGAGTGCAGGATTTGGGCGTGTATGTTTATCTGGGTACATACATCCTCTGTTCGGTTTTCCACCTGAGGCCGTTAACTTTGATTTAATTATTCCTGATTTCCACTGCTGACTGAAAAGTCAAAACTCCCGTTTTGTCATGCTTAGCCCATGATAACAGGAAAACCACCCCTTTTTTCAGCTCTGAGTTACAGGGCTGTGCGTGGCCTCATAGACATGCCCCATCTGTGATCCATGGCCTGGCAGGTCAGTTCATCTTACCTGTATAACATTTCCAGGGATATATTCTTTAGAGAGCCTTTGTGCCTGTCTGCCCACTGCTGTGGTCTCTGCCGGGACCCCGCAGCCCCCCACACAGCTGAGGAGGGGGGTCCTCAGCAGGCAGRGGAGCTGCAAAGGCAAAGAGGATGGGTATCACTGAGGTACCGCACAGTCAACACACCCAACTCTTTGGTAAAGTYGGAGCCTTTCCAAAATTGCATACACTATTCAGGACTGGAATTAAGACATTAAAAGGAAAATGAACAGTTAGCAAAGAGGGGAGAAAAATCTTCGCTGCCTTTGTTACCACACTTAATTTCTGAGGGAAGACAGCTAAATTAAGTCTGACTTCTTGAGCAGATCTTCATGCACACAGCCGTTAATTTGGGATGAAGGAATGCACTTTGTGTGAACTCCACAGCCTTCTTTATTTTAATTATTTTTTAAAAACTTTTGTATTAATTTTTCTCTTGAATTCACAACATGTTTCTCTTTCTTTCATGGAACAAYACAAGCACTTTCCAGTGGCCAAAAATAATCTGTCTAAATTCCAGTGGATTTTAACCAAAGACTGCACAGACCTGGGGATAAAACATCTGCCTTATATTTCAAAGTACAAAGTTCAARTTTTGTAGGTACTTGTAGCTTTATTTTTAGATTTTAATGAGTCAGATTCTCAGTTTGGGTAAATCAGCAGAGCTCCACTGATGTTAGGGGAACTATGCCAAGCTGCATTAGCTTAGTATCTGGCTTCACAACTTTTTTTCTCTTTGTATTGAATTCAGCCTTCAGTACTCATGCACTAATAATTTGTTTGAAGTCTGTAACTAAATGTTTTTTTTTTCTTTTATTATAAGTAAAAATACAGTCTGTGAATTTGTGAAAATGAGTAGTCTCTGTGAAGGGAAGGTAAGATACTAAAGCTGGACTTCCCTGATTTAGACTTCTACTGAAGTCGGTGGAAATGTTGACAGAGTAGAGAATGAGCAAAATCATATGGACAGAGTCTCTTTGGTCTCTGCAAGGCAGAAGAGGTTGCAACGATTTCCTTCCGTCTTCTACACTCAGACACAAGGACGTTCAGAATTAGAAGGTGACAGCAACGTGATTTTTGCCATCAATCTCAACGTCTGTGTCTTTCAAGAGCAGCCTGAGGCCACACCAAACTCCCAGATCTGCCCATTCCCTAACTGTTGACACCCATGGATTGCTTTCCCTGCTGATCCCTTTGCCATCCACTTCCTTGAATTTAATGATTAATTAAATCCTTGTATTTAATTGTATTTAATGTTTGCATCTAACAAGCAACCAAGTATTATGCAGGCTCCTGTGTATTCTGGGGGAGCTAGTGCTGGGGCCAGGTTTGCTGGATGGATGAGCCACAAACTTGAGCCTTGCCAGGGCTGTCCCTCAAGATTCAATATGAACCTATCCACTGAGACCAAGATTTTATCTTTAGTTTTATTATGAAGCTCTGAGAAGCACATTCTCCAGCTAGTAAGGCCTATACCTAAAATTGTTTGCAATGAAGAGTTAGTTAGGCTAAACATCTGTCAGATGCATAAATCTTAGCATATCTGAGTGTACATAATTATAGGAGAGAAGACAGAACTGAATGCAGCAGAGCTGTAGATCTGCCCAGTTAGGTAGCTAATGGCTGATCAGGGCTAAAAGGTGTAAGTAGTGGAGTGAGTGGACATGAGAGGTCTCCCTAGGGGTCTCCAGGAGTTTTTCTGGTTGAGTCACAGTAATCTCTGCATTTTATCCCATTTTATTCAGGTAGAAATGTAATGCAAATCTGTTTGAATAAGGATCATGAGGTTCCATGAAGACACACAGGGGCAAGGCAGCAGTGCCCACGCCATTCAGCCAGCAAACTCACCCCTCAGCCAGGCAAACCCACTGAGTCTCCCTGTGTCCATCTTCCTGGAAGTCCCTCTAACAGCCCTTTCAGCGAATGCTAGATTTTTGATTCAAATCTTTACAGGCTGATTACTTTTGCAATGTTTTTAAAACCCTTTAGAAATCTATAAAAGATGAAATAACTCAATTTATGCTGTATGACCAAAAGACAATTTGGAAAATGATCACAGTTCAGCAACATAAGAAGAGGGCGGTTTCTGAGCTACATACATACAACCATAATCAAACCTTCACCTGTAATTAAAATGATGATCATATTTTACCAGGCCTATAAAAAATTAGGCTTTGTGTTATGTGATTCCAGCACATGTATGGGAAGCATAAGAGACTAAGACATGTAATAGTGGAAAACTTATATGATAGCGTGTGATATTGAAAGAAGGATTTCTTGAGCTTTTCCTCATTTCTCTTCTTTGTTTCTCTGGCAGTGAGTTTGCGAGTTTGAATTTAGGCTTGAGATCCTATGCTTTTATTTATCATGTAAAAACTAGATCTGCGTCTAAAAACTAGACCTGCATCTATTATTTTTGAGAAGATTTTCAAACATATTTCTATATATTTTTCAAATACCRTTTGACTGGTACTGCATAGAACAGTGTGGTTTTTCACATGGTTTATATTAGCTTAGCTCACATTTACCCAACTTCATGAACAGATTCAGTTTGTTGTCATTGGATTAAATTTAGTGAGTACATAATCAGATAGCCATGAAAACAAGGTATTTTTAAGCCAAGAAAGCCAAATTTATCCTCATTTACCTCCTGTGGAAAGCCATTAAGTTTCATGAGTAGAAGGGAGGGCAGAAATTGACTTTGTAGACTGTGGAAATCACTGCAATGCTTTGGCCAACCCCCTTCCTCAAGCTTAACATGGTTAAGGACACAGGAGATGACAAATCCAACCAAAATTTTGACAATGGATTCCCTGGCTGGCAAGTTGCAAATCTTCCACTTAACCAAAGCCATTGTAAAGTCCACAAAACTCCCAGAAAGCACAATACTTCTCGATAGTTGTAGAATCACTGAAGATAGGAAAGTATGAGGATATGAGAAAGTGAAGTCCATCATGACCCTCTCTCTGCAGCAGCTAGAGAATACAACATGAAAAAACCTGCAGATAAATGCTCCAGTGCTCCAGAAGTGGTGAAGTCACGGAGGTTTTTTTCCCTTTGGGATGAGTACCATCTAAGTCTCCCATACTGCAAGTAGATGAAAATGCAGTAGGTAATAAAAGAAGAATGGAAAAACATTTAAAAAAAGCTCTAACTGTAAAAATTAACAAAAAAACCCACATTGCCTTGAGATACAATGACCACATTTCCTTTCCCTTAAGCTAGGACAGGCGCATGTGATGTCACGGGATTTCCCATACTCAGCTCTATGAAAGTCCCTCTGTGCAAGCGCTGCTCCATCGGTCACAACTGCTCTTTCAGGAGTGCTCCGAGAAAGGGGGAGAATGGCTGCAATCTGCAGCATCATTGCTAGAGCTGCCTGGGAATTTTGTGCCACAACTTGTTGTGTTTACTGATTCATTAAAACCTGTTTGAAAAAGAAAAAATCCCCTCCCCGCCTTTTCAACTTGCTGAAATATCCTGCTTTAGGTTTCCAAAATAAGAGGTTGCCTTTGGAGGTTGTAAAACAATCTTTCAAAACTTTTGGAGGTTTTGAAATCTAAGCAACTTCCTGTTGAAAAAGAAGTTGAAAACATCCAGAGAAAAGGGGTTATCRGAATAAAATATGTTCTTTGATCCAACGAAAACATTTTTGATTGCTGATCTGTGAAAATTTTCAAAAATTTTGTTTTTCCTCCCTTTGTAGGAGGGGAAAATATTTTGAAAGCTCAAAACTTCTGACAATCAAATAAAAATATTTCCTTACTACTCTAATCACATCCTGAAAAGTCCCCCAAAAAGCTCCATTTAGCTGAAGATTTCTCAGTTCTCAGATTTCTAAGTACAAATAAAGATAATACAGACATTCTGCTGGACAGACCATGAGGAGGTGCCTTTACTGGGAGACATGGTGGGCTGCAATCCCTTCTTCAGCCATCTATCACACCAGGAGCTTCCTATCACATGACTGAGACCATCCAAGCAAAGCTCTCCCTTGCTTCAGCTCTGCCTTCATACAACGAACCCAACATTTAGCCCTGAAATATTGGCAGTTTCCCTGTAGACGCTGAGACATGGAAAAGGCCAGGATGTCCACGTGCTCTGCCTCATGTAGGTGGCCACCTGATAGCCACACATTTTGGTGGAAACGCCACTGTCCAAAGTTTGCAGGTATTTCTCTCAGATTTTATGCTGGAAGACTTGGTTTGGTCTTCGGTGTGTTATGTTGGAAAACTGACTTTGTTTTGCTCAGAAATGCTATGTATTCCATTACATTGTGGTATTTGTAGTATGTCATGAACTTTAACAAGACAGACGGAACACAGTCAGCCAGATTTCACAACTGTTGCTTGGTTTTATGTTTGTTTATTTTTTAATCTCTTTTATGTCTGAAATCTGCCCTCAACAAAACAAAGCACTTAAGGCCAAGCCTTAAAAAAAAAAATACACTGGCACAGAAATATTCTTATGCTATTGGTGATTAATATGTATACAGTGTTAGTTTAGTGCCATCAAGTGACCAAAAATGTGAAACAGCACTTCTATTTTGTTTGGGTTTTTTTTTCCAGATTTTTTTTTTTTAATCTAAGGAAAGCTGACCTGTTATCTTTTTKATATAAGTACAGGGAAATAGCTTCACAGACTTTGGATGGTCTACTTCTAGGGCATTTCTAATAAGAATCCCAAAGTTAGCTTCAAAATTTCTTGCATACATTGATAAATCAAGGCCTCCTCTGTTTTCTCAGTTTATAAGGTTTGAACAACTTCACTATCCTCTCTGGCTGAAATCTTTGCTGTGTAGAATTCAAGAGGAGGTTTCACCTAGGTGAAAACTTGTAACAATTTTTATCACATGGTGGTACCCTAAGGCTCYGATAGAGGTTTTTTTAATGAAGGACATCATAAACTGCATGTATAAATCCTTATTTTGTTTTCTGAAATGCAGAAGCTAGCTCTGTCAGAAACAAGCATCCTAAATGGATTGAAATGGATACATCAAGGAAAATATTTAGGTTTTAGTATGTCCATTTATTATATGATCGAACACTGGGTAAACAACACAGGTAATGTAAACTTCTAAGAAAACATTTCTACAAATTATTTTTCCAGATTTTATCTACCTAAAATACATGTAAATTAATTTCAAACACTCATTAATGTAGTACATAAATACATATTAAGTTTCTGATTTGTTAGGGTGGAACCAATCTCAGAAGTGTCATTCTCTGAGGTGAAGTGTGCGCATTTTCTCCTGAGTCTGTAGTACTGATTCTCCACCAGCAAACGAGCTGTGCATCAGCCACCAGGTAAACGTAAGCCCTACGAACTGGGAGAAAGGAAATGCAAACACATTCTAATACACACTTGAGTGTGAAGGGAGAAGTTGGCAGAGCTGAGCATCCGTGGACAGGACACTAAATACAAGCATTTTAAAAATCCCAGGTCATGCCTTGGTGAGTAATAAGCAAGCTTCAAGAATAGCGATCTGCCAGGGCTTGCTGCGGTCGAGAGCAGAGTGGAGCATCGCTACAAATCATGCTTGTTACCTGGTAGTCCCAAAAGCAGAAATAATACCATAGGTGATTTTGTAAAAGGCTTTTCTTGACAGTTCACCGCATCTCCCCCTTTACAAATTAATTCCTATATCATGTGTAGACAGTTAGCACTTGTGGTTGTAGCTTCTGATGAAATATAAGGAAGAACAAACCTTTGTGGTGGTGTTATTTCACAAAAGCCTGTGGTTTACAGTTGGATCTATTTTGTGAAAAGCCTGCAAGAATTGAAAGCTCTGCACATACCCCCTAGCTTTTAAAGTGGTTTCATGTGTTGGCCGGGCATGTCCTAAGTGGTCTGGGAGCTGTGTAATCAGTATTCATATATTTAGACACTATCTACATTTTAAATGCATATTTAAATGTGTGATAACTTCCTGTCTTTTCATTATACTTCCTCCTGCTTTGTTTCTCACTTTCCTATGAAGTTAGAAAAATTTATAATTTAAAAACTATTTGCTTCTTAATAAAGTTTCTTAATGTCTCCAGAAAAAGGTTGTGGAGACATGTGACAGTGACAAGAGCACAGCCAGCAGCAGAGATCAGCCAGAGAAACATCTGTACCAGTTGCAAAGAGATATGCATTTGCTGGCAAAAATTGAAAAACATTTTTGGAGAGACAAATTCACTTAAACATCACCCCTAAATTACAAGGTTTCTAATTCTGGAAGGGTTTGGATACTGCTCTAGTGATTGACTGAAAAGCAGTGGTCAGAGTAGAGGAAAACTTGAATGTCAACCAAATGCTGCCAGTATTTTACAGGTAGAATTTTACCTCATCCATCATAACATTTCTTTTTGCTAACGGCATCTTCTTATGGTCTCATAACTTAATTTAGACCTTTGGGGTCTTGCTGGTTTCCTTGACTTTCTTATGGTCCAGTCGCCATCATCATCAACAACTAATGTAGCTCTATTGTTGTAATTGATTTAGTGTCATGGACCTGTGGCAGGGCTGGTGCACCTGCCACAGGACCACAATATCCTGCTACATATTGTACAAACACAACCAAAAGATGCTCCCTTTCCCAAAGAATTTACTGTTTACTTCCATAAAGAGGTAACAAATCCTTACAGTCAGAGGAAGGAAAATAACCAGAGTCAAAAAGATCCAACTCCCAGGTACAGCTAGCTAGAAGAACACATCCCACTTGTTGGACACGGATGTGGTGATCTGTGTAGTGATGATAAACCATACTCTTGGCTTTTTTTCCTTCTGTTCCCTTCTCCGCAAACCACCACAGCTCATTGCTTAAGTCATCAACCAAATTGCTGCATCCTTTAATGCCTGACCATTAGAGATGCTGAACACACAGGCTCCTTTGAAGCAAAGGATTTCAGGTTCAAAACCTCAGAAGAGTAGGTGCCTTTTGCTTTAGACTTTTAAAAATTCTTAGTTACTTAAAGTATGCCATTGCAGCATATGAACTCTTTAATCTTTACCACCCAAGAATGACAAGCCAAATACTGCTTGAGTGTCTAAGCCATCTTTCCAATATCCTTTTGAAAGAAGTGATCAGGTACCTTGAAGTTGAACAGCTTCTTCCATTAATGGTCTTTCCCTTTAGGAATTTTTAAAAAATGTTTAAATGTTGGAAGGCATACAGCATGAGGAACTGTTCAATTTATTTTCTGCATATTGCTGAGTGATGTAGTCCTAAGTAGCTTCTCACACCCTATTCTGTTCCAATTCTTTGAACAGAAGGCTATTGAAGTCAGGCTATTATAGTGAGGCAGCAATATCAAATGCTGAATTTTTCTCTTTCATATCATACCAAGTGGGAACTCTATATGGGATACTGTAAAAATTACCATATGCTTATGAGTACTGAGCAGAAGCGCTAGCTTGGTTTTGGAAGTTGTTCAGAGCACCCAAGAACCTAGAATTTCACCTCTGCTCCTGAATTAAAAGCAGTCCTCTTAAAATGCAAAAGACTGCTTTTCCTCTGTCCTCCTGACCAGCAGCTGATAGTGGCTATGCTTCCACCACAATTAAAAGCACAACTTACAAAGCAGCTATAAGAGCAGTGTGCTTTATGTCCAGTGAACTTTCCCTCCATGATGCTGCCTGGTGGACAGCCTGTCCAGGCATGCCTGATCATTATAACTCATGAGATCACCATGGCCGCAGAGATTTTGACAGGCTTAAAGTGTGCTGGAAGGTACTCCTGCATGTGTGTGATATGGCAATAGGTGAGTTTAATCTTTGGGGCAATTTTGGGGTTGCTGTTAACAAATAATGAAACACAATGCATGACTTTTCTTTGAAAAGCACCTCCTGGCACATGGCTCATTTTACCCAGCCGTAGTTACCTTAAAATTAAATGTCTAATTTAAGACAGTTATTTGGACTCTTTTCATAGTGAACCATAGAGATCCTATAGGAAGCAATTCATTCTCCTTAGGTGTGATGTCTGAGATACGAATGGTGAATCACCCACCTTTCTCCATGATGTACAGTAGAAACATGGAAGACTCTCTCGGACTAGAGACTTAACTTATATATTTGGCTAAATTTAGGTGAGAAGAATCCATCCTTAGTGCCTCAAGTACAATTATTTCCTGAAGAAATTATGTTCTAAACAATTGCTCTGAATAGAAGAGTTGTTTGTGTTCATTTGTCACTTCTCCAGCTGCTCTGAAATAAAATATAGCTCTATTGACCGGTGACAGAGGAGACAGCGTTTTCCAGTTAAGAAAAAATCTGGTCTTGCATTCAGAAATATATTCATAGGACATCCGTATTACACATCATACAAAATGTGTCAAGTTTTCTAGATGGGAATGAAGAAGGAAGGGCCTTTATACATTTGTTGTGTGTTCTTCAATATAGGGTAAGCAGCCTAATTTGTTTATTCACGCTGTGGCTGAGCTGATCTTTTATCTCCCCAGTTCATCACACAGTATCAGCTTTTATACGGAACTTAACGTTATCATAGGTTTGCTCTTTATCTTTGCTGAACTGGGTTCTGATTTATGGAAAGCAGGATACAGTCAACCAATAATTTAGAATATATATCGAAGAAATATTACATGCTTGCACATATGTCTGAAAATTAATCTAAATTATGGATTTGTTTTACTGAACTAAAATGGAAGTGTGAATATTATTCTATCACAGCTCTTCTTTGCAGCAAGAATGCTGTTGGATACAGAGTAGAAGTAGTTAATAAATAAATGGCCTAACATACCTAGGACTATTACCTATTGGAAAAATATAGGCATTTAAAATATTCTTGGCTGAAATTTTTTAAAAGCTTTAAAGGCAACCTACCTAAGCAAATTAAACAGTTTAGTCCTGCATCTCAGTTCTTCTGCTTTCTTTTCCCTCCCCAAATCTAAGCAAACCACCCCCTGCCTGGGAAGGTACTTCCTAGCAGAACACTGAACCTGTTGACCAAAAAAGGGAGACTTGTGATTTTAGCATTTACAGAATGGGATTTAAACTTCCCTTTGCCATAGAGTTTTATACATATATATTCTTAAACATATAGTCACATGCACTTGCTCACAAGCAAAGAAATAAAACAATGTATGAATCTGCAAACTAATGTTCTGCCAACAAATCAACTTTGCCCATACAAAAACAGGGAAAACCCAATGACATTACAAGTTACTTTCAAAATTTCCATTTAAGTGATATATTATGGTTGTGGATAAAATGGAAATCAGAGTTTAATCTGTAAGGCTGTATTTGCATACTACTTTTGCATAATGTATCTGTCCTCAATAGATGCTCCCTCCCTCTGCAAGACTTTTTGGGTTTTCTCTCACCATCACTATCCATATTTATTTTCATTACTATTATATGAAATAGAGCTCTATTGCCCTGTGGACTATGTGTAACAAGTYTACTAAAAGGCCTTTCCTTAAAACACTGGCTATACAGAGAAATGATTCAACCGCTCATCCACTTTTCAAATTAACATTTGTGGTACCGTATTTAGTAGCTATACAGCAGGGCAGAGTGGCTCTTATCCATCTAATGACATGAAGTATGTATGGGTGTTGGAGGGGAGCCAAGTCATCAGCTTCATAAAGTAGCTGGGACACCGAAGGTGTGAGGAGGGATCTTACTTGATGAACATAATCAGCCGTTTTTTCCAGTATAGTTAGCAGGAGTTCTAAACCTGTTTTAATAAAGTAAATATATTCTTTCCTGTTAAAATTTTGACTGTGATCTTTAAATCTTATATGCCTTTAAAGAGGCTAAGTTAGTATTCCCCAGCAGTGCGGATATATGAAAGCGTCCCAGATTATTTCTGGATTACCATACACCCTGCACTATTTTACAAGTCCTCTTCAGGACACTTCCATAATGAAATGCAGGGATCTGTCTGAGCAGAGTATAGCAAACCAGAGGCTGAGAATCCAGCCCTCAAATTCTACATGGCTTAACCTATGAAAAAGAGCTGTTACTAATGTTAGCAAAGGAATAGAGAGACCTAAAGGAGATGTATTAACTACCTAATCCTTCAATGAGTACTAAAATCAAAACAATTTATAGTCAAGTACTCCATTTAATCATGGGTGTAGTTCAGAGGGATTTCACTAGAAACGTTACTTTTACATAAAATTGTCAATTTAAATTGCTGTGTAAAATAATTGTATAAAACTCGCTCTTCCTTGCCTTCATGGTTTTACTTACAGAACAGCTTTAAATGCTGACACTGAAAATCTGCCTCTAGGATTGTTTTGCTTCAGGTAAAATGGTATATTATGCATTTGTTTATTGACAAAAATTGATTTAATTAAAATTCATTTTAAATCAGTTAAACACAAACTTCTTGGTGTACACATATAAATTGATTTACAACTAGCTCAAAAAAACTTAGAATTTAGTAGGAATAAGCTGATTACAAACTAGTGTAAATGTGTTCACCACGGAGCTTGCAATGGTATGATTAGGGTAAACTTTATATGATTATTTTTAAATTAGTAGAATTTCTGCATGTACCTCCAAGTCATCAATCAGATCAGGGCAATAGGTAAGCCATGGCACATCTAATTGTTGTTGTTGCTGATGCTGTTGATTCTATTATTGTTACTGTGGTAGAAGCAAGATGTACCAGTTAAGGATCTATTATTCTAGGCTGTGAGCACACATACAATGAAAAGATAGAGTGTGCCACAAAGAACTTAGAGCTAGCATCTGCTTTGCAGAATTTAGCCTGCCCTAAACTTTTGCTGAAAGCAAAACTATTCATTTGTATCTTTAAAAAAATGCTAACTTTAGAAAACTGCAAACTTATTTTAAATAGTTTAAATGTCATTGGAAAACATTGACTATGGTATTTTCAGTGAAAAAAATGTGCTTCTGTTTTCTGACTAGCTTTAGTAACAATAAGCTAAAGTATTCTTTACTAGCTTTGCTTTTGGTTAATGTGTCACGGGTTGGCCATTGACATACCTTGCAGAATAAATATGTTGTTGGATAAACCCTTAAAATACACTCAGGAGTCTTTTATGCTCCCAACAATTCAGTGGGAACTTCACCACTGACTTCAACAGTTGAGGTTAAGCCTATAGTGAACATGTCTAAAAATTCTCAATATAATTGAACAGATTGACATAGAACACTTGAGCATTGTATTTTGTGAAGCTTTTTAGGTACCTGAAAGACAAAACTTTACCGGATAAATACCCTGAAGAGTATCTGCCAGAAACCCACTATTGTAAAAACCTTCCCTAATAAAACTGCTGGCACATTAAGTATAGTACTACACCTGAGACATGAATCTTGTATTCACAAATGTATATATTGGGCAATATACATTTATATGTACTCCCCCATTCCTGAAAGAAAAATCTATGTACATCTTTAAGCTTGTGCTGATATGTGAGCATTGCCTGAATTTAACCCTTTATTTCAAGTGGCACTACCAGTGTGAAAATATAATGGTTCTAGGTCTTGTCATTCTGATTCTTTCAAACATTTGCTCTCCACCAGTTTCTTCAGGAAAAGGAAAATGAGCAGCAGTGCTTACCTGGAAAATACAAGCGAAGACAAGGACATCATTAGCAAGATGCTGGCACAAATCTAAAATGGAGGAAACTAGCTAGATTGACAGGATTATAACAGCACTTTGACAGAAGAAAGACTAATACCTCTATGGGGAGGGTTGAGTTTTGGCCACTCCGTGACAAATACCGGGGTTAACGGCACAGTTTTGTGGGTGGTTTGGCAGAGGGTCTGAACTACTTGACCATGGGGTATTGTTCCATAATATTATTGGGAAGAAATGATGTCCATTCAACAAGGACAGGAAAGAGCATTTGAGGAAAGTGACTCACAGACATGGGGAGGTGACCTTTTAACAACATTAGAAAGGAACTTTGAAAGAGGCCAGTTACAAAGAGCTAGAAATAAGGAATCTTAGAGAGGAAGAGAGAATAAAGAAGTAGGCATTAAGAGAGAAAAGAAAATCATGAAAAACATCTTGGGATATTTGAAGTCAAATGCCAGGGATCTAGTGAACCTACAGAAAAAATATGGTTTTAGTAGCATCCCAGAGATATGGTGGCACACTTCACTGGTAATTGTATATAAGAATGCTAAGGAAAATGGGCACAGGAAATCAGGGGAGGATGATTCATTTTGCATCGATTCCAGGAAGAGACAAAAGATACTGTTCTTGATGAAAATAAAAAAGGAGGAAGTAAATAAGTTGCTTATTCTGAGCAACTAATAAAGGTATTCAAAAAACTTGCCCATGAGATAACAGTGGATTTCAGTTACTTTAATACCAGTTAGAAAAACAATATGGCAGGACATAAAAGGTCCATCAGGTTCTTGTAATATTTTAGTGATGATCTTTTGCTTCACAGGGAGGGAAGGACAGAGGAAGTCATGAGAGGCATTACCAACTCGAATTGCGTTACAAGTAGGGATGAGCTCATTTTGATTTTAAAGGCAGAAGGTAAACTGGGTGAAAGTGATCATGACACATTTTACCAAAATAGGCTTCCCTACTCTAAGAAAAAGAGGAAGAAAAAGCAGGCCTGCACTGCCAACTATTGCATTGTTATGTAGAAATAGTTAAGCTAGCTTTAATCAAGCTAGTCTGGGTACTAAAAGCAGGCTCATCATAACAGCATGCCATTCTATATGAGTTAATTAACCTCCCTTCTGTATGGCCTAGGCCTGAGCTCAGTCATTTAACGCTAACCTAGATTTTCTACAGAGAACAATAGACTCATTTTTAATTAAACATACAATAGCAAGCTATCTTGATGTGAACAAAAGGAAGCAGGGGAGGCTTAAGTAGATTGTGTTAACATCACATTAAGAGCTCTTCAAGGATTTGAAAAAAGAAAGTCACAATAAGGGGATATAACTGAAGAGTAACATAAAAGAATAGGAATAAAAGAATAAAATCACAAAGCCTACAGTACAAAATGAGTGACAGATGAAAAGGGTTATAAAGGGCAACAAGAAAATGTTCTGGAAATATATTAGAAGTGCCCAGATACTTAGTTAAATTTATCTTACTATAGAATTTAGAGACGGAATGGGTTAAAAACTATTTAGATTATATGTATTCAAGTTAATCGGGCCTGAAGAATTTTACTTAATAATATAGCAAAAATAATCTCTGAATTGCTAAAAGACTATTTAGGTCCAAGGTGACTAGAAAAGTGTAAAATGTGTCTACCTAAGGAAAGCAGGTCCAAAGCTATCCAGATTAATTTTGATCCCGAGGGATATTCTAGAAGAAATTCCATGATGAAGAGGTTAACATAAGTTTGTCAGGAACAGCTCTCACACTAATCTAATGCCCTTTTTTACAATAAATTTCACTGATTCAGTAGAAAAAGAGGAACAGTAAGTATCACAGATCTTGAGTTTAGTATAATTTAGACACTGTCCCATGACAGTTTTCTTAAAATAAAAGGCAAAGGAAATACGGTTTTCATGAAACCACCAACCAAATGGCATGCTGCTTGCAAAAATCAAACTTAGAGAGCATTTGCAGTGAGATCCCATAAGGATCTGTTGTCATTTCAGTTCTATTCAATATTTCCATTAGTGATCTGCAAGATGCAACAGAATATATTTAAAAAATCTTGGTTTTCACCAAACTGGAAGCTAGAAGACAGAATCAGATTTCAAAACTAGTTTCGTAACTTGGATAAATGTCTAAAGTTAGCAGGATGAAATCATCAAGGCTAAGGCAAAATATTACACCTGAGAACTCAAACGTACAAAATAAAATGGGGAGAACTAGGTGGCAATATGTTAGAAAAGGTTCTGAGCAGAAGTAAGTTTCTGTCACAAGAAGAAAAGCAAATTATTTCTGGGATGTATTTATAGACGTTCCTCTTGTGTAACACATGGGACATAATTACTGCACTCTAGTTAGTGTTGATGCCTCAACTGGACACTTATAAGGGGCTTTATACCTTAAGATAAAGACAAAAGTCATAATGGAAAGAAGCCAGAGTAAAGCTGCAAGAATAAATCATTTATGAGTGCAGCCTATGAGGAAAGTGAACAAAATTGTTTAGTCTATGAGAAGATTATACGCATATCTGCACATGTAAACAACTGTATAAATAAATATACATACATTTACACACACATATTTACTACAACATATGTGAACAACATAACAAATATTGTCCATTTCCACTGGGACTATGACAACAAGGAATGCAGCAAAGAAAATTCAGGTTGGATATTGGACAAATACATATTCATAAATGCTGTTAGACATTTGTACAAGCTACATGCAAGTGTTGCAGATTTCCTTCAAACAGGTGCTTTTACAAATCAATTAGACAAATAGTTCTTGCGGATGATATCATCAGTTTTCAACCTGTGATCTGTTGCCTCCTTACATTCTGTGACCTACTCCTAAGAGGTCCCTGAAGGACAATCAGCAAAAGCAAACCTCTTCTCAATATATACAACACTTCTCATATTCATGTTTATGGGTCCACAAACTGAAAATGTTTGAGTAGCACTGATCAACACATACCTGATTCAGCCTTAGCACAGAGATTAGATTAGACAATCTCTTGAGGCCTACAAGCCTATAATTCTTTCTATTCCTGTGAAAAATTACATCCCCTCTGTGAATCAATTTTTTTACTTATAAAAATGCAAATAGTATTTTTCTACCTCACAAGAGATTGTGTCAGTAAACACATTACAAATTGTTCAGATACAATGGCAGTTATATGAACTAAAATGTTTTATATGAACTAAGGGATTTTATTTACCTCCCCCTTCCACAGAGGTTTTTTTAGGTTTTGAACACTTGAGAGAACTTCACCTCCTGCCCGGGCAGCATCTGTCACACACATTACAGGCAGAAGGCGTCTCACCGCAATGGCATTATATTTACAATTTTTATGTAAAGGCAAGTAAGCAGACTCTTCCGCTATGAAGTAAAGCGTGCGCTTCCCTCCGTCTGCACGCGAAGGCGACTTTGGCCCCAGGCATTACGCTCCCTGGCCGCCCCGGGACGCCGCCGGGAGGCCGGGCCCACCATGGCCCCGGGGCCGCAGGGGCCGCCTTTCCACGCCCAGCCCCCGCTGCCGTGAGCCGCGGACACGGGTGGCACCTCCGTGCCACCAACAATAAAAATAAAACGGCAGAAGCTTTAAGGAAGGGGATGGATGGAGGRGTGGGGGTGGGCGGTTGCGTTCCCGTGGTGAGGGCCCCCCCCGAGACCCCCCTGAGGCAGCCCGGCGGCCCCTGCCCAGCCCAGGCCCCCTCGCCCCGGAGGCCTTGAAGGGCCGCAGAGACGCCGCAGCCCGGGCGAGGGCGCAGAGCCCTCGGTGCCGAGAGGCTCCCTTCCCCGGCTGCTTGTGCCACCTTCCCCCGCCTCTCCGGTGGTATAAACGGGGCGGGCGCCCCCGGCCGGGCCCGCCAGACCGGCTGCCTGCCTGCGGCCGCGGGCCGGCCCGCTCTCCCCGCCTCCCTGAGGCGCGGCACGGCCTGGCCTGGCCTGCTGTGGCGGCGGCGGCGGCACCTAGGCCGGGCGGCTCCATGGCTTTCATCCGCAAGCGGCGGCTGGAGCGGGAGCTGTACTCCAAGGAGAGGTGAGCGGCCCTGCCCCACCGGCCCCGGCCACCCCCGCTCGGCCTCGGCCCCCGCGGCAGGGGCAGGAGCGGGGGGTGGGGGCGCCTCCTGCGGCGCAGCGCTGGCCTAGCCCGCTCCCTCGCCGGCGAGAGGGGGCCGGTGCCGCGGTGCCCTGGCCTACACCCCCCCCTCCTCCCTGGCCTGGCCCCTCCGCCGGGGCGGGGGCGGCGGGCCCCCCGGGGCGGGGAGGCGGAGGCCCGGAGGAGCGCTGCGGGCGGCACGGGGAGGCAGCCGGCCCCGGCGGAGCGGCGGGATCAGAGGCCAGCTGCTGTGCCAGGCTTCGCCCTCGTTGTTGTTACTATTTTAATCAGGTGGCTAATGATTCCCGAGAGTTAAGGCTGAAAAGGCTGTAGAACAGACCTGGGAAAATATGAATGCAGCGGCATTCATGTTGCAGTTTCCCCTTGCGTAAACTGCATGAAAGTAGCGTCCGTAGATTTTTATTTATTTGTTTGTTCTCAGTTGTGTTAAGTGGCATGGAGTTACAGCTCTGCTTCGCTATAGATGGAGTTTGTTTTTTTTTTTTCCTGAACATTATAATCAGAGTATTGTCAGCCCTTAAATTACAGACTCTGGGACGGCTCTTTAAAGCATTAAATTCAATTACCCCGTTCCTGCTTTCTGACTGTAATCTCTATTTTGTGTTCCTGTGGCTAACTGAACGTACAAGAAAGGCTTATCACACRTGCTTGAGTATATCCTGTATTTACTCCCTTATTTTTAGGTAGTGTCCTGCTTATCTGCATCTGGCTTGTCACAAAGTTTCAAAACCCTTTGCAATCTTAATACTGCCATGTAGGAAATCTCTGTAAGGTGAGAGCAATAGGTCAGCGAGGGTGGTGCCGTGGAGGGACAGGGGTGTCTTCTCTGGGGGCGCAGGGCTTCCCGCTTGCCTCCCACTGCAGGAGCTGGGGCTGGACAGTAGGCTGGTCCCGTGCAAGCCCTGTGCAAATTCCTGATGCGCCTGATGCTGCTGGTTACGCAGCACTATTTATTGTTGGTGAGAAAACCACATGACAGAGCTCGGCTCACTTTGTCCATATAAATTCTGATTCATAGCTATTCAGCCTGTGAAGTTGCTGCAACTTTTGTTTTCAAAGTACAGACATAGTCTGGGTCGCTTTTTGTTTTATTGAATATCTTTTTCTTGCTGCTTTTGGGGGCTGCTGTGATTTCAGTTGTGTATGAGAGGCTGCAAGGAGAATGGATAAACATCCTGTGTAGAAGGAAGACAGAAGGATTTTTAATTTTGAAGTAAAACATCTTAAGTATAGGAAAAGCTAGAAGAATTACTATATTAGCTCTGTTAAGGATTTATTGTAAATAGTTTCCTTCTTTTTAAGAAGCTGAGAAAAAGGCCAAAACTCATCAGACATGTCCCAAAGAATCCAAGTGGGATCTAAATCTCTTCTAAAAAGCCCTGAAAACATATCGATGTCTGTCAGCGTTACTGATCTGCAGTTATTGAAAGTCTCTAATGAGAAATATTTTTCTTTGCTCATATTTGGAAGCATTTTAGGATCTTATTATTTGAGTTTGTAATTTGAGCACTTCATGAAAGACGAGTCTTGTTCTCATTTGCACTCATAGCTTTTCCTATCTAAATATCCGCAAACTCATTTCTCTGTTTCTTCCCCTTGCCTAACAACTGATATTTGTGTAAAATAAAAGTAAATGTGTATATATTTTGTACCCTATATCAGGTCTTTTCCCCTCCCACTCTTCCTATGCTTTTCTAAATTAGGAAATCTTAAAAACATTTAAGTGATTTAAAAGGTTTTGAGCTCTGAAATATCAAATAAGAAATATCAAATTATCTCTCCTGTTTTCCTTATAGTCCTGCCTTAAAACAGTAAAAAAAAAAAAAAAGGCGCTCTTTATATCACTTAATTGAAGGGATAGCCTCTAAGAGCTTTTCTTTTTGCCTTCTTGCTGGGTAATTGTTACAGAGACACCAACTCCTGCTTCAAAGCTTCTCTTGATTTACATGATCTTGGTGTAGATATTTTCTAGTGAGATGACCAGGACTCTCTGAAACTTTGTGGCAACTGCATTTCATGGGTGGTTTGTTTTTTTGTTTGTTTGTTTGGGTTTTTTGTTGTTATTTGTGCATTGTTTTCTACAAAAACGTAAGCTATGAAAGTTCTGGTTAAGAATACTGTGAAACTTAGTAGGTAAAAAGTTAATCTTCTTATGCAGTTGCTTTGGGGGGAAGGAAGATCAGATCAGTTTTAAGTGATCTGAAAAAAATTATTTCCTCTTAACTAATTAGTTGGACCGCTTTAATGTCTGGTTACATAAACCTACTTTTCTGACTGTATGCAGTTTTCTAGAAGAAAACAAGAAAATACTGAAATGTCCTGTGTGCGCACGCTGAGAACGAGCAGCAGGTTTTATGTTACATGTGATTAAACAAATCCATGTCCCTACTGAGCAGGGTTCACTCTGGCAGGAATTTTCCCTTCAAATTCATCTGTATTGGTAGACATCTATTTTCACTTTGCCAGGTGTTCAGAGTAAAGAAAGATGAGATATTATGTCCCTTTTTAATTAGTGTTGTGTGCATGCTTACATAATTTAATCTTTAAAATACTCAGCATTCATGAGTAGGAATCCTTTTTTACAAACAATTTTAGTTGCAAAACTTCAAATTAAATGGTGTGGTTGGCTCAGGTTGTTTCTTTCTTTACAAATGGAGTTCTCGGTTCTGTTGGCAGTGTGCCCGAAGATGGCCAGGTCTAACGCTTGATACAGGGGCTCTTTATCATACAGTTCTGCTGGTTTGTCTTGCACACTGCTCAGCCTCCTGTTTGAGGGGTTCATCTCTTCTGCTGGGAACATCACTCACGTGAAGCAACCTACTGGCAGCATGTAGGTCCTGCGAATGGATCTTTTGCATGACAGTTGCTTGGGCATTTGGKTTTTTTTTGTTTGTTTGTTTGTTTGTTTTTTAAATCTTACTTACCTTACTCTCTTGGGGCAAAATATACATAATGAAGGCTTTTATTCAAACATCAGCAAATGAGTCCTACAGCTGGCCTATAGATACTTTGGTCTTGTTAGGAGGAGGTTTAATTTTAGAATTGGTTTTACATAGCTGTGGGCTGCTGCTGAATTGGGCTGGCCTGCTTTTTCATCCCTGGCAATGTCCTTCTGTTATCAGGATTGTACTTCTAGTATTGGGATTGTGCAAGTTGTGTTGGATCAGCCGCTTGAAACCCTTGTCTCCAGGTAGATTTCCACCATGTGCTTTCCTGATGGAGTGATGAAAATGGTAAGAATTCAATCACAGATTAGGAATTTAAAGCAGGATCTATGGGATACCTTCTCTGGGTGGTAAAAACAGGATTTTGCCAAGACGCTGGTCCCTGCACATTCATTCCTGTGTCCAATTTGAGCAAGTCCAGTACTTCAGTTGGTAGATGACACTGGTATATAAAATAAATTGTGGGTTTGTTGGGGTTTTTGTTTTGTTTTTTTCCCCCCGTGTTGTCGGATCTCAGATGAGATCTTTTCAAATTGAAGTATAGAGGGACATGCACATCAAGCAAAGTAACAGTAAAATGCTCAAGTAGACTAAGCCTGATACAACACACACTTTATTTGGAGGATATTTTATAGCATCTTGGCAGGGCTTACAAGCCCCAGGTTGTAAAGTGTGATTTGCTTCTTTGTTGCATACTCTGAACAATGCTAGGAATGTTTGGGTGCCGTTTGGGTTCCCAAACCTTGTGTATAGGGGATGACATCATATAAGGTGAAGTTTTGCAAGTGTTTTCCTGCTACTGAGCGTCGTGCCTAGTTTTCCTATGCGTCTTGGGTGTGTTCTTGACTCATATTCCTCAGCCCTTTTCTGAGTGGCAATTATATGGGAGCTTTTTCAAAAAGGCAAAACTAAGCAAGTAATTTTCAACTTTGTATTTAGAAGAGAGCAACCAGAGTTCCTCACTGCTTTGTTCATTTACCAGCCTTACCTGTGTAACCCCTATCTTTCTGCTGCTGTAGATTAAGTTCTGTTTTTCTTGGCAAGGTGCTTGCTTCCCACCCCCCTCCCCCCTCCCCCCTCCCCAAAGCTGCTTCTCAAACCAATACTGATTCCCTTCACAAGAAAACACCTTCCACATCACTTCCATATGAATTTTTCAGATTTTCTTAATATAATTTTTCTGGGACAACACAGACAGGAATTTGAAATAAGTCTTCAAGCAAAATTATATTAGCATGCTTTAATTTACCTCTCCCCTTAAGTGTAGGTGCTTATCTTTTAAGCTCAAACAGCTCCGTCATACGCTATTAAAAGATTAACTCTTTACTCCACCAGTTTCTGTATACTTTTAACACTGGGTGGGAATTGAAGATGTTCCAACAGAAAAGGTGTTAGAGCCTTCATTAAAGTTATCTGGGGGTATGTGGAGGTATGTGAACTACATTATACTGATTATCCACGGCCTCCCCTCCTGCCCCACCAACATACASCCCCAGATAGACAGACACAACGGTGACTGAACAATCTTCCTTCTGTTTCAGACCTGGGAAACTCCTTATGTTCTTTAAAGTTGTTTTTTTTCCAGCTATAATAGAAGATGTTCCCTTACCTAGCATGTTCTTTCCCGCCCCCCTCCAAGCTTCTTCTGCTGTTGATTTCGAATACAGGGATTGCATTAAACCTGCGATGTAACAGCTTAAGTGCCTTTCCACCCACTCTAAAGCTCAAGGCTTTGCCCTGGTGGCGATGGTGGCTACCAACTCATTTCATTCTGGAAAGTGAAGCTGCCTCTTTCACAGCATCTCTGACGGCAGAGCTGCTGCGCAGGCTTGCTGCCTTCTGAAGGTTAAGGTCTCGTTCCTGGCCACCTTGTTCTTGCCCCTGACCCCTTCACATTGTACCGTCTCTGGTACTTCATGTTCCCTTCCGTGGACTGATTCAAGTTACTAAATCTGTGTAAAACTGTCCTGGGGAAACTCCACAGCTCTGAACAGAAGCTTGTATTCTGATCTATCTGCTAATATGGTAGCTTCTTCAGTTGGAAGTGGTCTCCACAACTGTAAGTAGTTTTTGAGACATTACAAGTTGGTGGGCTAGATTGGACCAGTGAAGCTACTGAAGCTTTTTTTTTTTCCTTAAGTTCCAATTTTCAAATTATCACAYGTATTAAGAAAACAACATCTTCTCAGAAGCTTTCTGAAAGCTTGTTTGCTATTGGCAAGACTTTGAGGATAAAGACCAGACTSTTAAGAAGCTGTATTATAAGGCGTTGAACATCTTTCAAACTCCCACACGTTATAGGTACTTTCATGAGGTTTGAGCTTTCTTTGAAAATCTTGCCTAATTTGTCTCTCTTTGTCATTTTCAAAATAATATATTGGTTTTTTTAAAATAGTCTAGTATGTCGAGTTCAATATACATGAGAAAATGGTAAATAATCCCTGAAGACATGACTGTGGCTTACTAACTTCATCAGTCTGTTGTGAGCCATTAAATAGCATGGTGACCACAAAATTTGTGAACATAAACCTGTGAAATGTGTCTTTATTAGGAAGCCAGCATAAAAATATCCTGTAATACACTTGAAGGTGTGAGTTTTATTGCTTSATTTCAAAGGATTTTGTGTCAATAGATATTTGAGTTGCTTTCCAAGAGAAGATACAGCATTACCCTTCTCTAAGTAGCTTTTCAATAAAGGCTGATTAAATCATTTATACTTGGGAAGTTTCAAGTAACAACTGGGTTATGCATTTTGAAAATGGATTAAAATGAACCACTTGCTGATGATAAGAAAAATATCTCAAACTTGATCCTTTTCTGTTTGCCTGAAACAGAATAGTTTCTGATATTTGATTATTACTGTTAGGAATACAAAGTTTGAAAGCAGGAGGCAAATGTAGAAGATCCCTTTGATTTTTATTAAAAAGCACAACTGTGTGTGTTAGAACCAGAACTGTTTTTTTCAGATACTAGTTCTTGCTGATAATTTAAAAGGACTAAAAAAAAAATCTTTTTCATTTTAGATATGATAGTGTTTTTGTACATTTCCCAGTTAATACTTATGGTTTGCTTTTGGGAGGGGAAATGGTATTTTTTTGGATAGGTTTCTTTATTCTTTTGTGGGGAGCCGATTGCATTATTGAAGTTGTCCAGTCCTTCTCACTGGAAGACCAGTTTGCCTGACTAATTGCTGAGGTTGAGGGTTTTTTTATGTCTTGGGGTCAGACTTGAAGGCAAGGGAGGGTAGACTGGGAACAGACTTGCTTAGTCTTACCTTGACTTGACATTGACTTTCTGATCCAGGCTGTTCTTCCAGGGCAGTGTGGTAGGTCATAGGCTTACAGCTCTTAATTACTCAGCACAGGGAACAGTACAGCTGCTTAGTGGCTGAAGACCAAAATACAGTTCTCAACTGTCACAGATTTAATCAGTTTCTTATATAGGGTATCATGCATTCTCTTCCTACTGTTATTAGTTGGGTTTGGGTTTTTTTTTTTTTTTCCTCCTGTCATGCACAGAAGAATTAAATTACTATTTTAGATCTATACTAAGTGTGCGTACAAATGTCATAGGACTACGTACCCATTGATAGTATATAAATTTTGTATGTCAGTCATCTTGATGTCACAAGTGTCCTTGGAATACCTTCTTTAGCTTTTTGGGAGACAGTCAGCCTAAAGTCCCAATTGCTTAGTTGCATGTTGAAGATCCCCATTGCTTTAATTGTGTACCTATTGTGATTGATTTCCTATTTTTCCAGGCCTTCACAACACTGTGTTTGCCTACTCACGCAACATACCAGAGACTGATCTGTTCCCTTGCTATCTGTAAATACTTGTTAAACCTCCTGGCAAGCCTGAAGTATCATCCTGTGCAGTGATGGTTCTCAAGAGGGACCCTGTTGATACAGTAACTATCAGTGGCTCTACTTATTTATGTGGAAGAAGTCTGTTCTGTGAAGATAAAAAGCTCTGACTGTATTCTAGTAACATCTGATGAAACTTGACTTTTCCTTTTTTTGACAACCAGATGGATCATTAACACAGACAAATGAAATTTAAATACTTAAGCAGTAAGGACTGAGATGAGTTGAGAAATTCCAGAAGGTTATTCCAGAGATCATGCTTCATAATCTCCAAAGTTTGTAATTAGCAGTAACTTGAACTGGTCTAGATAGCCAGTAGTTGAGATGCAAGTCTGAAAATTTTGGTTCCACTGGTGGTATCATTACTAGAACTTGAAAACTTATTTGTAGAAATGAAGGTAAGAGGGACTATTGTCATGAATGATTGAAAGAGAACAGCAAGAGAAAAGGAGTCGCGAAAAGCTCCAGGGAGCTGGAACACGCTGGCAGTATCATGAAAAAGAGTTAAAGATAGACTTAATATGTGTACGCAAACAGTTGGACTCCAGGAAAAAGAATAGCAATGTTTCTTCTTAGCTAGTGATGTCTTTAATCATACATTCTTTTGTCCTGGTGGAGAAACAGACAATGAAATCATGTGGTTTGAGGGATAACAAGCTCAGGAGCGATGCATCCCAACAAASAGGAAATTGGGCAAAAACGTCAGGAGGYGTGCATGGATGAACAAGGAGCTCCTGGGCACACTCAAACACAAAAAGGAAGCCTACAGAGGGTGGAAGCAAGGACAGGTAGCCTGGGGAGGAATACAGAGAAATTGTCTGAGCGGCCAGGGATCAGGTTAGGAAAGCTAAAGCCTTGATAGAATTAAATCTGGCCAGGGACATCAAGGGCAACAAGAAAAGATTCTACAGGTACGTYGGGGATAAAAGGAAGATGAGGGAAAATGTAGGCCCTCTCTGGAACGAAACAGGAGACCTGGTTACCCAGGATATGGAGAAGGCGGAGGTACTTAATAACTTTTTTGCCTCGGTCTTCACTGGCAAGTGCTCAAGCCACACCGCCCAAGCCACAGAAGGCAAAGGCAGGGACTGGGAGAATGAAGAGCCACCCACTGTAGGAGAAGATCAGTTTTGAGACCATCTAAGGAACCTGAAGGTGCACAAGTCCATGGGACCYGATGAGATCCATCCACGGATCCTGAAGGAACTGGCGGATGAAGTTGCTAAGCCACTATCCATCATATTTGAGAAGTCGTGGCAGTCTGGTGAAGTTCCCACTGACTGGAAAAGGGGAAACATAACCCCCATTTTTAAAAAGGGGAAAAAGGAAGACCCGGGGAACTACAGGCCAGTCAGTCTCACCTCTGTGCCTGGGAAGATCATGGAAYAGATCCTCCTGGAAGCTATGCTAAGGCACATGGGGGACAGGGAGGTGATTBRAGACAGCCAGCATGGCTTCACCAAGGGCAAGTCCTGCCTGACCAACCTAGTGGCCTTCTACGATGGAGTGACTACATCAGTGGACAAGGGAAGGGCTACAGATGTCATCTATCTGGACCTCTGTAAGGCCTTTGACACGGTCCCCCACAACATCCTTCTCTCTAAACTGGAGAGGTATGGATTTGATGGGTGGACTGTCTGGTGGATGAGGAATTGGTTAGATGGTCGCATCCAGAGAGTAGTGGTCAATGGCTCAATGTCCAGGTGGAGATTGGTGATGAGTGGTGTCCCTCAGGGGTCTGTACTRGGACCAGTACTGTTTAATATCTTCATCAATGACATAGACAGTGGGATCGAGTGCACCCTCAGCAAGTTTGYAGACGACGCCAAGCCAAGTGGTGCGGTTGACACGCCTGAGGGACAGGATGCCATCCAGAGGGACCTGGACAARCTCGAGAAGTGGGCCCGTGTGAACCTCATGGGGTTCAACAAGGCCAAGGGCAAGGTCCTGCACCTGGGTYGGGGCAACCCCTAGTACCAACACAGGCTGAGGGATGAAGGGATTGAGAGCAGCCCTGCTGAGAAGGACTTGGGGGTACTGGTGGATGAAAAGCTGGACATGAGCCGGCAATGTGTGCTCGCAGCCCAGAAGGCCAACCATATCCTGGGCTGCATCAAGAGAAGCATGGCCAGCAGGTCAAGGGAGGTGATTCTGCTCTGGTGAGACCCCACCTGGAGTACTGCGTCCAGCTCTGGAGCCCTCAGCATAAGAAAGACRTGGACCTGTTGGAGCGGGTCCAGAGGAGGGCCATGAAAATGATCAGGGGGATGGAACACCTCTCCTGTGAAGAAAGGCTGAGAGAGTTGGGGTTGTTCAGCCTGGAGAAGAGAAGGCTTCAGGGAGACCTTATTGCAGCCTACCAGTACTTAAAGGGGGCTTATAAGAAAGATGGTGGCAAACTTTTTAGTAGGGCCTGTTGTGACAGGACAAGGGGGAATGGTTTTAAACTAAAAGAGGGTAGATTTAGACTAGATCTAAGGAAGAAATTTTTTAGGCTGAGGGTGGTGAGACACTGGCACAGGTTGCCCGGAGCGGTGGTAGATGCCCCATCCCTGGCAACATTCAAGGTCAGGTTGGACGAGGCTCTGAGCAACCTGATCTAGTTGAAGGTGTCCCTGTCCATGGCAGGGGGGTTGGACCTTTAAAAGGTCCCTTCCAGTCCAAACTATTCTATGATTCTATACCTTATGGCCAAGAAAGGTAGAATTTTGAAAGGTGCACTTTTTGTGACAGAATCTTTGGACAGGCTGTAAGTTCGTCCCAATTGCAATGGGTGCTTGAGAAGAGTAGAGGTTGGTGATTGTGTTTGTGGAGATTTGATGTCTGGCTCTGTCTGCCTGCAGAAGTGACTCATAGCAGCCTGAAAATACAGGAAAATGCAGTTAGAGTAAATGGACTTACAAGTAGGAGAGTAGCAACAGGCACAGAAATGCTTGGAAGAGACTGCAGAACCACCTGGAAGGCTCTGTGGAGAACGTGGGGGGAAAGATAAAATGTGGAAAATGCACTTGGCCTATATGATGTACAATGTTTGGAGAAAAATGCTTTAACAGCTGCCAGCAATACAACCCTTTTTCACGACAGCAAAGCTGAGATCAGAAAGTGAGCATGAGATTACGGCACAGGAAGTCGCTGGTCTCCAGCAAGGAGCTCTACAGCGATGCTGTCTCTGTAAAACTGGATAGTGAGTAGTGGTGTGGAAGAAACACAGAGAGACTAATAGCAAAAGGGTAAACTGGATGCTGCTAGTAAACATTGTATTTAAAAAGGAAGAAACCTACAATTTCCCACGTACCTAGTTAGCCTATATGAAAAGTTTATCTTGAGTTTTTGTGCATACCTTGTGCGTTTTTTTTTKTTTGTTTGTTTGTTTTCATGAAATCATCTGATTCAGCAGGAGTGAGGATTATGCCAGGGAAAGTGTACCTCAAATCTTTCCCAGTAGCCCACAGCTTCTGATTTTGGGAAGRTGAATTGATGCTTAAGGTGTTGAGTATAAAGATACAAGAGTTTCTAGGGGATGGTTATCCTGAAAAATTTGAAAGAGAACTCTCTTGGTTTATGTATTTTGGCTTATGTAAGCATGTTGTAGTTACTGTGAATAACAGAGCCAATGTTTTGATGTAAAAACATGGCTTGAATATATGAAGGATTCCTGCATTTACCAAAAACTTAAAGGAGAGTCTAGTAATTGCCAGTGCTGCCAACAGGTGAATTTGGAAAGAGTATAAAAATGTGGGGAGTTTGTCAAAAGAATAGTTGGAGACAAAGGAAAGAGCCGCAAGAATGAAGAATCTCAGAAATTAGTTCTATTGACCAGGCGTTACCAGTTTTCTTGGAAGAAAAATTGTGGGACCACGAACGTCCTTGCTGTGAAGCTGATTGTTCCCTATGTCAATAGTGTCTGTTCCCTGATGAGAGAGAGTAGATTTTTTTCAAACAAATCTGGGTATTACCTTTGTTCTTAACTTTTTTTATTTAAATGTTTTGGCTTGTGGATGATAAGCTGAATGTATATGCTTATACATACTAGAAAGAAAAACATTCTGATGGTGAATTGCTCTTTATATATCCTAATGTAGCTTTATTAAAAAGCTTTCAATCAAAATGTGATAGGACTTGCTAGATTTGAGTTTGCGAAATCCCAGAAATCTTAAGTTTGTCCCAGATGATTTAAGCTGGATGATGTGTTGAAAAATGGGATTTAATGGTAACTGTGTGGAAGCTGCTATGGTTTCATACTCCTCTTCCCCCTTAGCTTGTAGACCGTTCCTAGTGAAGCTTTTTTCCCTCAAAAAGCGAAGCTAGACCTTCTGAAGATGAGTGATCAAAATAAATATGAAAAGAATGATCTGGTTCCTTCAAAGGCACCAAGAAACTTGGAAATTCAGTTTACACCTGTTGATAGGACACGCTTTCATAGGTGGCAGTAAGTTTGAAGAACAGAATTCTATAAGAAACAGAAGGCAACTGAAGTTACRCCTTCTGAGAAAGGATTCGTGAAGGCAAAGCCCCTAAAATCCCATTGGAAACTAGAGATATTAAAGAACCATACAATAACAGCAACTGGGGTAGAGGCTGAAGAGACTTTTTGAGATTTGTGTTGAATTTTCTTAAGGAGTTTTGTATGGCGTATACTGTTCTAACTCATAYGTTTTCTAACATTTTAACATCAGTTGTTTCTTAATGGCATCRTAAAATATCTGTTTTCAAGAGAGGAGAGGTAAAGATAATGCCTTTTTGAAAAARCAGCAGAGTATTAGGACAAAGTGTCTTGGACACACAAGCAGTTTTGAGTATATGGACGCACTGTTACTTGTAGTTACAGTAAACCTTTATTGTTATGTTTTGTTTAATATAACAGACGCAACACAAATCTTATGTGAACAAGATGTATTTTCCAATAACGCTGTTTTTCCTATTGTGAAATATGCTTTCTTAACGAGCGGGCTATTCAGTACATTCAGTTCGTTTTGTGAACTCTTGACATGTTTACTGTTATTTGAATACTGCTCTGGGGACACTTGGCATTTATTAGCATTGTCACAGGCATTTCTTGTGAAGCACATCACGAACACAGTACAAAAAGCTCAAAGCGTGGATGTGAATAAATACTAAGTACTTCTGTAGATCAGGCCAGCGCTGCACACAAACAAGCTGTTGTACTTCCAGCTGAAGTGATACGTTCCTGCTCCTCCTGTTGTGCCAATACCCACTGGCATTCCCCACAGCTGAAACRCATATGTGACCATGTGTTCACCCTGTTAGTGAAGTTGGTGAGTTGAGTTTTAATCACTTGCAGCAGTTTTTTAAGTTAAGTCGTTAGAGAATGCAGTTTCATGTTTATATCTAATCTAGCCTATTTGCATTTACCTCGTACCAGCACTGGCATTACTATGATCCTGCAATTAAATACTTTAGAAGACTTCACTTTTTTTATTATTATTTTTTTTGTTGTTGTTGAGGCTTGCTGTCTATTGGATTAGTCCATAAACAGGCTTCCTGTGGGGTTGAACAGGCACTGGTACAGAGGAAGTGCAGAAATGTGGTTGGAGAGGAAGGTAATGCTTCCTCAGAGGGTATCCATCAAGTGGCTCAGCCGTGTTGAAAACACAGCCACGGTTTTTACACTTACCACTTCAGACCAATGTAATTTGGCTTTGCTTCAGAAAGATCTAATCTCCTCCATTCCAAGCRATTAGTTCCTGCCCCTCCTTTTGTGTCATTGCATATTTTGACCGGCATACACTGATCAGGGCTACACTAATGCTTACTGGGGGGAAAGCCTGGCTATGTTAGGATTCCCACCTGAGACATATGAACAGAATCAAATATCTAACCTTATATATGTTGGAAGAGCATCAATCGATCTTCTTCATATGTACACAAATTTTCCGTATGGGTTTGTTCTTTTAAAAAGTTAATTTAAATTAATTCATTCTTGGGGTGTGGGGCATGGCACAGAAATCAGTGAAGACTTCCCAAACACTTGATATATTTTATTAAGAATACTAACTGTTATGGTGTTTTCTTTTTGAATAAATAATTTTTATTTATTTGTAGGTTTTCACTGCTGCTKCTTAACCTGGAAGAATATTACTTTGAACAGCACACAGCTATTCATATTATAAATAAAGGTTGCAGAGATGAAAGGTACAAAACTCTTACATACATTCATATACTGGAGTCGTTCTAGTCTCATGTATCTCTAACACATACACAACTACTTTCTTTTTTTATTGTTCCTTTCAGAAAATTCAGAGGCTCTCTAAAAATCTGTTCAAAGTCAATCATTTTTGAAGCTGATGACAATATCCAACCCATTATCAAGGTAAGCAGTGCAAACTTACAATTTCTTGGTAACTTAAGATTCTCTTTAAAAAGCTTTTAAGGAGGAGTATGTATTTTTATAACTTGCTGCAGATACCACTGAGAGACTGCATTAGTATAAAAGCCCCAGAAGATAATGAAGCAAATAACCCTTTCACACGGTACGTGAATTTGAGTTACTGTATATATTTATTTAACTCCTTTTAAAGCTGAAACGCTCATCTCTTCAAATATCTTATTTACATTTTAGGGATACATCTGGAGGGATTTCTGTTGTATGTAACCAGGTAAGACCTGCATATAACAGATACTTGATGTATAAATGAGCGAGGCTACGTTCTTTAATGGTGTCTTTCTCGAAGCTGGAGTCTTAGGGTGGGGAGGTTAACTGGAAACAAAACTAATTAGTGTCAAAAACTTAGCATTAATGTGAAGCTGTTGATGCTGGAAATTTCARACTGTTAATGACTTCATTAAGTCATTAATTTGATGAAGTGAACTTTTTGCACTGTGCGTTTTATAATGGAGCTTAGGGCAATTTTAGAATTGAATGAAGAAGGAGAATAGACTGAAATTAAACTGGTTATTAATCATCTTTGTTTTGGTCTTGCTGTATTGCTTTCTCCTACTTTCTGCAGCGTGTAGTGGTAATGGCAAAGCTATCTTGATCCTTGCAATTCAGCTTTGTGAAAACATTGGACTGTGCTGTATGTCCACCAGATAATTTTCAGTAGCTGTCCTGAAATACTGGGTTCAAGTTTCAATCATGAGTTGTAATTAACTTGGATGTGTTCATACTTAATGCTAACCGAGGGAATATACTTCAAGCTTTGATAAATTGCAACTGATAGGTGTTCCAAAGCTGTAAAATTTTCCAAAAATTGTTCATGTTTTCATTTCAGGAAAGAACAGAGATGAGGTGGGAAATATCCTTTTAAACATTCTAGCATTTTTGTAAAATCTGTCTTTAGCAATACCTAAAATTGATAGTCTCACTCAGTTAAGTACTGCTGCAGTCAAAAATGAACTCAAGCATTTAATATTATCTATGCTGGAGAAGTTTGTGGACTGTGTTAAAGTAATCAGTATATTTAATTTCATCTTGAAACTGCTTCTGTGAAGAGTATTGTGTAGTCAAGGTTTCTTGCATTGGCAGTTTTTTTGTGTATTGAGTGTTTTTAAAAAAGGTATTTCTAATTGTTCCATGCAATTGTTCCACCATACATCATTARTATATGTTCTAAAGAACAAATGATTATAAAAACATCTCATAGGAAAGGAGAATTAAATTTTAAAATGGCAAGTGTGGTTAGCAGCCCCCACTCCCCGCCCCTCCCATGTGTAGCTTGCCAGTCATCCTCCTGTCTCTGGGGAAACGTTCTGAAATAGTTGGGTGGCATGATAAATGCTGGTATTTTGTATAAAAGGCATAGGGACTTTCGAGTGTGAAGTAGTCGCTAGTTGTACTTAATGCCAAATCATGATCTAATTACAAATACTTTTTCTAAGTAGAATTTCTGACATGTAGGAAACTGCACATAGCGAATAATTGGAACATCTTAAACATCTTCGCCTCTTCAGGCTCAAAAGAAATTGTTAATGCACAGCTGGATAAGAAGCTTTGCTTTGCATAACAGGCAACTTAGAAACTAATGGCTATAAAGTACAGCAAATGGAAATAATAATTGGAGATTATTTCAGTATTTTTTATCAAGATAAAATTGGGAAAAAATCCTCCAAAATAGGAAATGAATACAGTATGCTAAAGTTTTTGCTCCACTCACTTTTTTTTTTTTTTTTATTTGTATTGTCTACTTTTTCATGTAATTTGGGGCTCTCAGTGTAGAAAAATGTTTAATTGTCCTGCAGAAGAGTGACCTGAGCGTAAAGCAGGTGTCTCTTACTCTGATTCTTATTTTCCTATGGCCTGATTCAGGTCTGTACATGCTGATGTCAGATGAAAGGCACTAATTGCCATTATTTTTTAATGTGGCACTTAGAGAAGCATGCTGAGCTTGTAAGCTTCTAAGCATACCACTCACTTTCTTCTGGCTGGGCGGTGCTGTGAGTGGTCGTGTGGTGAAGGTTGTCTCTGTTGTCAGCTGGTGGGAAGGCTGTATGTGCCAGCCAGAAGGCTTCTGGCTAGAGAATGGTACAGCATCTGTTCTTGCAAGTTTAATATTTGCTCTTGGTTTGAGGCTGCTGCCACAATGCCTTGGAGTGTAGAACCACAGGTGTGCTAGCTGTAGGAAGCAAACCGAGGCACTGGAAAAGGCCCTTTGATCGGCCAAGTCTCTTGGGCCATGGAGTAGAAGACAGTTGGTGGTGCAGTCCAGTGTGTTTTGTGCAGTTCAGAACCAATCCCGAGTCTTATGCTCAGGCCTGAGATTTAGCAAGTTTGAGCCTTCCCTACAAACAGAGCAAAACCACGACTTATTTCTGGCTTGTCTTCTTTCAGACAGCAGATAGTAAGTTGGTATCTACAAACCAATGTGCTAGCAGTCAAGTCTTTCTATAGGAGTTGTGAGAATGTTCTGAAGAAGGAGAGTAGTTTCATGTGGGTTTTGGGGAGGGATGATTGTCTCAGATGTGAGAATAGCRTCAGAGAAACAAAACTGTTCAAAAACATGCTGTTGGATGAGAGTGGAAATCTGGTGTTCCAGATTTTCATGAGGTGGTTGGAACTGGAAGCAAAATGTTTGGCAGTGGAAGAAGGGGTTCATTTGAGAAGGTTTACACAGTAGTTTATGTTGTGAGTTGCCCCTGTGGGGTAATTCCCATCAGGACAGAACCCTAAGAACATGAGCCACCAGAAGAAAAGAGGGGGAGGATCCTTCCATTGAATGGGATTAGATGGATGGCTGTGTGTATTGGCTTTAATGTTGCAACTCCTTGAAGGTCATATGATTAGAATAAAAACCCACTAATAAACTACATAAGTAAGTAAGCCTCTGAACTAAATTGGACACTTGCCCCTCTTGCAGTTAGCTGCTATAAAAGGTCATTGTTTTTCTGCAGTTTATCTGGGGTAGCTAAAGCAGGATATCGCAACCCAGTGTTTTGCTTGGTTAAACAGCATTCTTAGCTTTGTCTTTATCAGTACTTCTGATTTATTTTATTAAGGACTGAAACTATAACATCTCTTACTCTTTCAGGTTTTTCTCATTAAAGAAAGAAACATTATTGCACCCTATAAAACAGTAAGAGTAAGTATGTATTTTTTCTTAGCAAACTAATGTTTTGCAAGGATTTATGTTCTCATTTCTGAAAGAGCAAGACAATTATAATTTGAGGAATATGACAATAAAACTTTAAAAAAAAAAAAAAGTAATTGTGCATATTGATAAAACAAGTGTCTGAATTCTTCCATAATGGGTTTGTGATATTTCTTGGAGGACGTACTGCAGACTTGACACTTGCTATTTAGCTTGATGTGCAGCTCTGTGGGCTCAACAGTGAGAGCTGTCAGCTGGCTGCTAGTATTCAGTGGACACTGCATCCTGGCTAAATGGCTTCTCCTCAGTTCTGCTCACACCTGAAATGAGAGATTGCTAATTGATATTTCCTGGCTGAGTGCTTCACAGTTCAAAGAAATGGCAGATAAGGCTGCTCACAGCAGAAATCAGAGCTTACTTCTGGTTGCTTTCTGCTGATGGGATGGGTCTGCTCTGATTCTGAGCCTGGAGGCTTCAAGGCATAGAAGTAAGGGTTTTTCACCTGGAATGCGAGATGGGTTAAGACACAAACACAAAATGAAAATGCAGAGTCATTAAACACCATATTTGCCCAAGAATTGAAACAGACAGAATTATTTTTCTCAACATATTTGTTCAAGTAAGAAATCTCAAGAATGATGGAGTCCATAAATTTGCGTTACTGTAATGAACAGCAAAGAGGCAAGAGATGATCTCTGTTCTCTCAACAACTCTTTGGGTTGGTTTTGTGATTGGATCTGTCTCTAAACTATGATTTTTTTATTTTCTTTGTTTGTTTGCTTTAGGCCATTAATTCTTCATGTGTTGAACCTGTTTTCTCTTCTAGTCCTTCTATTTTCTGTTTTGCCTCCATGTGCAAGATTTATTAAGTATCATGCAAATATCTTACCACATTGCCAACACCGTGAAAAAGAGAATCAAAAGGGCTGTTTGGAAGACTTTTCACTTTATTTTCTCCTAAGTCAAGATTCATTCATACCTAAAACATTCCTGACAGTTAACCATTACAATTTACTTCACAAAGTGCAGCTATGTTTCTGCATATTAAAACAAGAAATCTAGTTTGCCTTCAATCATTTCAGAATGTTTTCTGTTGCTGCTAAGTATCTTCTACTTGAATCATTGTCAGTTTCAGATGCGTCACTGAGTGCTGGAATTTGGTAGTACATTTTATCTTCTGTGTCTTGCATTGATTGTTTCAGATCATTTACGAAATACTGAGCTATTGTCTTTGCATACGGCTGGAGAGCTACAGAGAGAACCCCTCACAAAAGCTATTACATTGCTGGCTGTAAGCAATCCTTGTAGACCATCCACTAGGATTTCTGAGAGCCGTGCTTTCCCTGTTGAAGGAAAATGGTGCTCTGGGTGAAATGTTACAAGGCTTTTATCTAAATTGCTACTGAATTTCTTTTCTCCCTTTACACCAGCTCCATTTGCTTCCCGAAGCATGCTTTCCTCTTGGATTGCTGTCAGTTCAGCTCAGGTCACATACATTACACTGAAGATCATCTAGATTTCCATGTCTTCTTTCCTTCAGTTTTAAATTAATCCAATTGTATCCACTGATCGATGTCTTGATGTAGTCTTAGTGATCACTTTTTTTTTTTTTTAAAGTCTATCCTGAGAAATTACAAAACCCTACAGAAATGTGTTGATACAGTTTTATACTACATTCAGGGGTCATCAAGGGATCCCACCACCTTTGCTAAATATGAGTTATGTATAAGAGTTATTATCAGTTGATCTGTGCACATACTTTTAATATACTTAATTCAAAACCAGAAATATGTACTATGAAACGACACTTAAGAAAGCTGGGAAAACTTTGTAGAGGAAAAAATGAGTATGCCACATATGCTGGGTGATGTGTTAGTGAGGTTTTTATAAATGACTAATCAAAACAGATTGTGATTGGATTTGGGGTCTTTTCAGCTCAAAACTATTTATGTAGAGGAGAATGATAACTTTTATAGCCTAGTCTTTAAAGATTTGATGGGCTGGTATCTTTTGTCTAAAAAATATACAGTAGCTGTTTAAATGTAACATATCATTTACTAGTTCTATATTTATATGTGTTTACCTGATATTAAAATAGACAGAGCAGGTACTAGTTCTACATTTACTGATGTTTACACTGTATTAATTTGTTCACTTCAAAGCTATTATGTTGCATTTTATTAAATAACAGACTAAATACTGCACAAAGAGCTTACCACAGGGAAAATGTATTTGTAAAGAAAAAAAAAATCACGTTTAACATTTGCCTTTGGAATGTTTCAGGTATACTGCAACCTTTGATAGCATACTTTGACCAGGCTTTAGAGTATTTTGATTTTAGTTTTAACTTTTTTCCCACTGAGCTTTATTTTAAACTCATTTGTAGAAAATGTATTTTTGGTTTTAGGGTAGAACAGAACACTTATTCCAACTGGATGTGGCTGGGAAACTAGGAGATGTTGTGCAAACTCTACATCAGGTATGTGGTTATYTGCTATCACTACACACTTCATCACAACATCTTTTTTGATATTTAATGGAGAGCTTTCTTTAAATATTTATTCTCAAGATGAAATTCTTGGAGTGTCTATTTTTAAAATGTAGCAGTTGAACACAGCATCTACTTCTGACAGCTGTCGTAAGCTACCCATATTAGCTTTTACTATGCAGGGTGGTAGTATATAGACAAAGTAATAACATGACAGTAGCAATGAACAAACATGTCCTAATTTAAAAAGAAATAATAATAGCTCTTTCAGTAGTCTGTCACCAAGAATGCTAAAGCCCCCCTGGTTTCTATTGACTTCTGAGCTGTGTGGGAGATCTCTGTGCTATTTCACTTAAAGCTCATTGTTCTTTAGCTTTACAGGGCTTCTTGTCTAGATAAGATGGGAGATCAAGCTGCCATGGTAAGTATCTGATTATTTCTAATATCACTGTTTAATAATGAAATTCTGATATCACTGTTTAATAATAAAATTCTAATTGCATTTGAATCATAGACTGTATTAACTTTTTTTCCCTCCACATTAGATAACTGCTATATTGCAATCACGCTTGGCTAGAACTTCATTTGATAAAAACAGGTATCTTTCTAATCACTTTTTGCTGGGAAATGATTTTCAGCTTGTTGGTTGTTTAGTCTACTGCATCAGTACTTAATAGGTGCTTGTTTGGGGCAGCGTAAGTTCTCTAATTCGGAGAGTTATCTTCTTTGTATTCTGAACCATCTGGAATGGAGAATGGGAAATTCTGTGTTGTGAAGATGAACGTGTTACTTTTTTTTTTCTCTGCAAACTGTTCTGTTTATCTGTGAATTTGTTGTGAATTGGGCATCAGTATATGCCAAATAAAGCTCTGTATAGAAAAGTCAACTGGCTTACTGCTCCAAGACTTGTGCAGAACATAGCAACTTTCCTTTCTGGAGTGCCTGTTAAAGTAGAGGTCTCAACAAAGCACTTTCTTCATGTCTAAAATAGGCTTAGTGAAGTCCCCATTCTGATGTCCCAAGGTTATAAGCTAACCTAAAACCTTTCTAAAGAATTTAAGGGTAGCTCTACCTAAGTAAGAACTGGAGGTAAACTTACTCCCTTTCTTCACTTGTAGATTTCAAAGCATTTCTGAAACGCTGCATATGGAATGTAAAGCAGAAATGGTGACACCACTGGTGACTAATCCAGGGCATGTGTGTGTTACTGATGCTAACTTGTACTTCCAGCCTCTTAATGGATATCCTGTAAGTGCCTCATAGATGGTCTTGCATATGATGTGAGCACGCTGCCCCTCTAGTGGACAGTTTTCATTTTCTGTATTATTCCTCTTAAATGCACATGGAGCACATCTCCAAGAAGACTCTGTTTTCAGTTATAATCCTTAGTTTTCTTTTGATCTGTGCTGCTCTGTTGCATTCAGTGTATCTCTATTTCTGAGGCTTTATTCTGTGCTAACTTGCTTAAAGTTGACCTCCTACTGACAAAGCACAAAATGTCCTTTGCTCATTCTCTATTAATATTTAAAGATCACTTTTTGTAGCATTTCATTTAAGATAAATTTCTTAATCTTACTCCGTGATGCTGTTCCTACCTAGTGAGAGCTTTATATACATTTAGAGTTTATATTGGAATATCTTAGCTAGGTTTTCTATTAAACTGATMATTTCTTTCTCTAGAGGAAAACTGAGTGCATGTCGCAGACAGATTACTGCTTTGGAACTTTGTCACAGAAGTAGCAGCAATAGTCTTAGCAGGCCATTAATACACTAAAAGTATGTCCAGATGAGGAAAATGTGTTTCACAGCTGAAGATGACAAACTGCCATTCAATTTCCGTCCATCAGGCGGCACCATTGGCAAACAGTTTGCCCAGCAGCCCACTGGCTTCCTTATTTTTAATATAGTTTATTGTGTTCTGCTCCTCTCTTGCATGATTATTATAACTGGCGACAGGCTCGGATGATAGATAGTACGCTATTCTTTATTTATTCTTAAACTGCTTTGCTACTCAGACAAGAACCAACAGCAAAGACAAGCTTCCTCTTTTTAATGTAACTGCTTAGCACCGCTGTTCCACTGTTAAAATGACATGGATGGATATTGTTTTCATATTACTAGTATCTCTAGTCAAGAGAAACTTCAGATTGACTGGAGAGGTTAATGTAGAAGAACATATACCTTCTGGAATATCTCCACCTTTTCCCTTTTCTTCCCCCCACAGAAACCAGTGGTACAAATAACACTGCAAAACGTGCGTCGCATCTATAAAAGAAGACATGGCCTAATGCCGCTGGTAAGCTCAAATGTGGGTGGTTTTGTTTGTTTGTTTGTTTTTTAAATGTCTTCCTGTATATATCATTTCTTAAAAGGACCAGCTGAAACTGTGTGCATCATTAGGTAAAAGCTACATGTTTTTAAAAACTCTGGATTAAGTAGTAAACGGCACTCAAAGATCCTTTCTGGTTTTTAAGTGTTTTAGTTCTCTGTGTTGTCAAAAAGATGAAAACAGGAAGAGTGAACTCTGTCAAGGATGAAAAATTTCTTTCATAAGCAGCCAGTGTAGGGGAAGGGAGAAGGGAGTACCTCCAGGGAGCAATTCATTCCATTTATCTCAAACACCTATCTTGCGATAGAATGAATTGCTCTCTCATGGTGTATTTTCTCTCTGGATTGATTCATTTGAGGGAGCTTGATCACTGGTTCAGACTGAGACTAATATGGAGTGATGGTGTCCTGCTGTACATGACTGAGGGATGGTGAGAGTGTCGCAGTGGAACCTCAGTTGTATGCTTTCAGTGTTTGCACTAAAATTTCAGTCTTGAATAAAATTTTTGTCTCAAAACACATTTAAACTAAATAGACATTTAACTCTTTGTCTCCCTCCATTTACCTAGGACAAAAAAGTATATTACCTGTGCTTAATCAATCCGGTCAGAGCCAATCTTTGGACAGCTATAAAGCTATTTGTTCAGTTGGGTGTAAACTGAATGCTTTTATTGGAATGCAATTTGATTGGAAATAGGAAAGATCAAAATGTTAGGCTTTGTGGGCAAAACTGCTACCCAGTTTAGAGTCTTAAGTTTTAGATATTAGTAACTGGAATATTCTGTTAAAAAACATTAATATTACAGCTTGTCAGTAATTGTTCTCATTACTTTTCCTCCTCCCCCCCCCTTTAACTCCTAAGGGACTTGAAGTATTTTGCACAGAAAATGATCTATGTTCTGACATCTACTTGAAATTCTACAACTACCAAGATCGAGATGAGCTCTATTTCCTTATTGCAACATATATAGGTTTGCAGTATTTATTTATTAATGTAGTCTGTAGTACCTTGTGAGGGGAAGTTTGTCTGGGTTTTGCTCTGTTGATTTGTGGGAAGAATGAGAACAACTAACAGATATATTAGCCCTAAAAATTTTTGATAGTAGTAAGCAAAGTTCAGAATGAATGTTGTGAAGTTGCATATGTTCTGTTTGTGTTTGAAGAGCTGAGTATGAAAGCTGAGATAGCATTATTAAGGTGAAACTAATTCTTTTGTTTTGCAACTTGATATGCACTGTCATTTAACCCCACCCCCCCACCCCCCCAAAAAAAAAAAAAAAACAACCCAAAACAAACAAGCCCCCACAAAACACTTTATCTTCAAAGCAAGGGGTAAATAAGATCCACTCAGCTAAATTGTGTTTTGCTCAAATAACATAGACTGACTTGTGGGTGGATCCCCCTGGCCCCCGGTTAAGTCCAAGTAAAAATCCTATTGAGAAAGTTCCTGTAATGGATGGATTTCCAGTACACATATAAATACCAGAACTTTCCTCAGTCTTAGCAGTGGTTGATGAAAATTACCATTCTGGAACAGTTAAATTCTCATTTCTGTTAAGTCTTGTATGCATTAATTCCTAGAAAGTGATACATATCTTTTGCAGATCATGAACAGAAACTTTCTAAAAGGCTAGCATGTGTCCTGGAAAAACAAGGAGAAAAAGCTAATAGTTTTTCTGTAATGCTACTACAACTGAAACATTGAAACTCCTGTTTACTGCCAGTATTGAAAGTGTTTATGTAAATTTTGTACTTGTACCAGAGCTCTAGTTCTGTTTTAATGAATTTGCCTAAATATCAGTTGACATTTTCCCTACTTCACAAAGCAAAGTGGAAAGGCCACAAAGGAACGATCGCTTCCCCTGAGGATTATTTTAGTCTTTTATATTTTACTTTTGAAAAGGAAATAGATTCTGACATGATTTTCTCTGTTATTGAAATGCTGTAGACTGAATCAATGGAAGGAACAATAATATTAAAAACACCGCCCCCCCCCCCAAAAAAAAAGCCAACACAAAAACCAAACCAAAAAAATGCCCAAAACTGTGCAAAACTACCCCCAGCCCCCCATTTCTCTTGATAAACCTGCCACACAGGACAGACTAAGATAACAAAGAAAGCTCTTTAATTTCATTTTAAGGTGGAGGGACAGAATGAAATCAATATTCCCGCTTCATTTTGTTGTCCAGCAGCATACCTTTGTATTATAGCTATTGAGTAGAGAGTAGTGCAGTTTTGAATTTCTTGAGCCCCTGCCTAATGCTTCAAACAGAAGCTCTAGGTGCGTAATTCCTACTTTCTTGAGTGGTGGTCAAGTTTTATCTTCCTCTAGTCTCTCTGTTTCAGCGGTTCTGAAACTGAATCCTATTTACATACATATATGACTTCTTTCCACAAGTCATTGTTAGTGGGCATCCTTAGTTGTCCAGTAGGAAAATACATTTAATTTTTTTCTTGACTCTAGCAGAACTACTTCTAGAAATTTGAAATCTTAAAGGTTGCCTGATTGCCAAGAGAGCTGTTCATGGTCTGCAAATATTTTTCTATACCTCCATAAATGTTCAAGTTCTATCCCATCCATTGTTTCCATGTTTGGTTTCAGCACTCCTGTGTGATTTTTTTTTTTGTTGTTGTTGTTGAATGCAATTTATGCCTGTTTGAACAGATCTTAAAAAAAATGTATAAAGTATGGTAGCTATTGAAACGTGAAGTTACCACTTAATTCTGACTTGTTCTTTTAAACAACTGTGCCCTTAATTATTTTACAGTACCTTGCATAATGTTAATCACAGTATAATTTGGGGGTGGAACTCCAAACCTCAAAACTCCTAATGTTTTCTTTTACTTCAGAAAATCATATTACAGAGCATACAGCTGAAAGCTATATGTTGCAATGGCAGAGAGGACATATATCAAATTACCAGTATCTTCTTCATCTCAACAATCTGGCTGATAGAAGCTGCAACGATCTCTCCCAATATCCTGTATTTCCCTGGATCATAGCAGACTACTCTAGTTCAGTATTAGGTATGTGTATACAAAAAGACATGTTGGTGCATCATGTCCAACTTGAAATGTCTTGAGGGGTTTTATACTGTGTAAGGTTCATGGTACATCAAAATGAACCTGGCATTAGTGATCTTAGATGTTTTCTTGTGCACTTACCTTTACTCTGGAGTTCAGTGGACAAAATATCTCACCTTTTTCTGTTAAACATTTCACTCTTCACATGCAGAGTATGTACCAAGCATCTGCTTGGTCACTTTGAAAATCTGCAGTACTGAGCATTCTAACACTTTCTGTGATTCTAATAAATGCAAAAGAATCACTAAATGGCTTTTTATGGAACAAGTTGGATGCATCGAAATGTATAGAATCCAGGTGTTCTTTTACAGTTCTTGGCATTGCAAGTTGAAAGGAAGAGGCTAACAAGGCTTGTGCCTAAATAGGCTCCTTGATTAAGGGTCTTTGTGGAATTTGTCTTGGAATCTTGTCCTTTTGAGGATTGTGTCCCTCTACAAGGAGTAGAGTAGGGGAATCTCATGGTATTCATCAGCACCTGCTCAAACACTCCAATCTGATTGTTCGGTAGAACTTAACTGTAGCCTGACAGAATAGTTAATGAGTAGGAAGAAGACGATACCAGCTGCTTTTGTAGCAGGACCTGTATTGACTAGGTGATGTTGGTTAACATAGTGGTCACGTATATGTAACTACTAGCTCTTAAGCAAGAGGTATGAGATTACATCTACTTGGAAGGAAGAAGGTGAGTAGCCATTTACAGTAAGGCTTTATTCTTTTGCAGTTAGGGAGCAGAGAAAATTACTGGAGGGGTTCTGTGTTGTTTCTTGTTTGKTTTTGTTGCTGTTTGGGTTTGGTTTTGTTTTTAAATATTGATTAGAGCACATTCCTGTCTGCTAGAATCAATGCATAGAGTCTAACTATGTTGTTTTTTAGATCTGACAAAGCCTGAAACATTCCGTGACCTTAGTAAACCAATTGGTGCCCTGAATAAGGAAAGGCTGGATAGGTTATTGGTATGTATATCTTGGCTTTTATGTACTACACATTTTGGGCCTTGTATGTATTGGCAATAAAAGGAGCTTTGTCAAGCAAGCTTTGGGAATTATGTAGATATTTAAAACTAACTATAAAACATATCAGAGGCAAACTTACCTATAAAGATACCACATTTATTTTCAGCTTGATTTCATCAGTACTGATTTTGTCAGTACTAATTTGAAATGATTTGAATCTGTTTCTTCTCTCCTACTACTGTTTCATATGTTCCATATGTATATGCTTTTAAATGTTTTACCTCACTTTTAAAATAAAAGCCCCAAATCGATTTAACTATTGTAACTGCATTTGTATGGCAGGCACTGAGATACTATGAACATATATGGAAATACAAAACTTCAAGACCAATGGATTTAAATGCGTAATGTAAAATACATGCATGAATTAAATGAGGCAAAGTAGTAGAAATCTTAAGTACTTCCATTTAAKAAAAATGCTGAATTTGAGGGAGAGTACTTTAAAGGGGGGAAATCTGGATCCATGGAGATCGGAGCACCAACTTGAAATTTCCACATGCAGATAATAGTGCACAACTTTTTCCATTTCTCAAAGTAGGCAGGCTTTCTTTTCATGAGCAGTCAAAGACATAGTTACAGGCTTAGAAGGTCCTCAGTTTCTTGGCTTTTAATTCTTTGTATAAAATCATTGTTTCCTATGGTAAGTTAATTATTCTAAAATAATTTACAGAACATAACTATATTTAATGTTTTGGAACCTTTATTAGTTCTTAATGAAGCATTAGAAAAAAAAATATTGCCAGACTAATTGCATTATATTGACAAAAAAGATTAAATATTTCAAAATCATAAAGCTTCCTAAGGTTGTGGAGGGTAAGAACATGATCAATATTATGCTTTCAATAACAGTAAATAAAGTTTTCTTTCTAAGATCTGACTGTTTCCTCAAACTGTTAGCTGCCTCATACTTACTGCAGTAAAAGTCATTTTATTTAGATCATGATAGGTTTTAGGGATAACGCGTAGGAGTTTAAGATAGGAGGGAGTCCTCCAGGTTGAATTAAGTCAATGTGTTCTTCCATACTCTCATTAAACTTCATGTGAAAGACAAAAAGGAAGTCTTTGTTTGCACTCCTTTGAAGCCGAGTCACTGCAGTTACGTGTGAAAGTGAGAGAAGAAAAAAAGCTGAAAACCTGATAATTCTGGATGATAAGTTATAACAACTTTTTTGCCTTACTGATTTACTGATCTGATTAAAGCTGCATGGTTATTAGAACTTAGAGTTTGTTTTATCGTTAGAAAAAAAAATTGAGGGTAGTCCTAATCTGTCTTAAAAAAAAAAAAAAAAAAAAAAAAAAAAGTGTGTATATGTTCAATGTTGAAGGAAAGCAGGAGTGCTGATTTTAAACAGACCTCTTTCTTCTTCATATGTTGCAGACACGTTATCAGGAAATGCCAGAGCCTAAGTTCATGTATGGGAGCCATTATTCATCTCCGGGTTATGTTTTGTTTTATCTCGTTAGAGTTGGTAAGACAGCTTTTACATGCTCTCTGAGCAGACAGTTACCTCCAAAGTGGACAAGGTTTGGAGCAAGCTGATGATTTTTTTTCTTTYTCCTTAGCTCCAGAATACATGCTCTGTCTGCAGAATGGAAAGTTTGATCACGCTGACAGAATGTTCAACAGGTTTGTTTACATTTTGTCTATAACTAGGTTGGTTTGGTTTTCAAATATGCATCAAGGGAGTGCAAAGCCTTAAAAATATTTTGTTAACAAATGTGTGATTGATATGTGTTATCTAGTCTTGCAGAAACCTGGAAAAACTGTTTGGATGGTGCAACAGATTTCAAAGAGGTAAATGGCTGGAAAATGATTCAAGTCCTTCTTGGTATCTGTACTAAGCTTTCTGTTCTCAGATGTCTCCTGTTGATTTGAGAGTTTTGGGGTGGGGGTGGGGTGTGTTTGGTTGATTTTTTGTTTTGTTAGTTGTGTGGGGTTTTTTTAAGGCTGTTGACTGTATTTTATCCTTTAATGTTTTTAACTTCTTCCTTCTCTGTAATTCCATGATTGCTTGTCTGTGTCTGTGTTCTGGCTTTTAGTTTAACAGAATTGTCATTGTGAATGTTATTGGAATAAGTGGGAATTACCAGAGTGGATTAAGGTTGAAAAGATGCAATTTTATGTATCGTCTGCTGGAATCTTGTAAGGATTTGGCTATATTACAGCAGTACATCTGGAGAGGCTAAACTATAGAAGTTTTATCTTAGTTTTTTGAGCCTTATAAAAACTATAACTTGTAGAATATGTTGAGAATGATTAACTGTCAGATAGTGGGTGCTGTTAAATAACGTTTCTTTGATAAAGGATTTTAATATAGTGATTTTTTTTTTTTTTTTTTTTTTTTAAAAAGTCTATAGTTAACGGTAATGGAATTAAGGTTGGTTAGCTGTGGTGGTCTTTAAATAATTGACTGGACCTCTGAAACTTTTGTCATCATTCTAGTTTTATTCTAGATTTTTTTGTCTTGACTCTTACCTGATGTCTTAAAAATGAGAAGGCAGCTATGCAGTGAGAGTTCTGAAGATGCTCTTAGATATTATGGATTTGTATGTCACACATTACATCTTAAAAATATTTATGCCACACTGAATTTAGCTCAGAGAATTGCCTTGTAGGTAGTCAAGAAGCCTAAAAGTAGTTGGAAGTATAATGGGAGGAAGTTTCCAGTGCTTCTTTACTGACAGAGAAGAAAGCTTGGAAAAATTACTCCCCAACTTCAGGGCTTGACGTATGAACTTTGATAACTTGCAGTTTTTACTGACTGTATTCTGCTTAAGTGATCAAAGCTAAGCTAGTCTCAAAACTTCCTTTTTTTTTTTTTCTCTTTTTTTCTAGTTGATTCCAGAATTTTATGAAAATGATTCTAGTTTTCTAGTAAACAGTTTGAAGTTGGACTTGGGAAAAAGGCAGGGTGGAAAGATGGTTGAAGATGTAGAGCTTCCTCCTTGGGCATCAGGTAATAATAGTCAAACTTCTTGTATTATGAATTGATTCAAGATTATCTAGATTCCGGGGATGGTGATTCTTCTCTCAAAAATGCCCATTCTGTTTTCTTCTGAAGGAATTTTTGCTTTAAAACGTTGACATAATTAATAGTTGCGTTTAATTTTTATAGCAAATTTGAGGTTTAGTGTGGTGTGTTGGCGTTGGGGGTTTTTTGTTTGGTTGCTTTTTCAAGAAGGAAGAGGAACAGAGATGGATACCAATACTGAATGGGATATCTTCTCCTTTAATTAACCTTTGTTTTGCCAGGTCCTGATGACTTTCTTCAGAAGAGCCAAGAGGCTTTGGAAAGTCAGTATGTATCAGAACATCTTCATGAATGGATTGACATAGTATTTGGCTACAAGCAGAAAGGAAGCGAAGCAGTTGCAGCTCACAATGGTAAATATACACTTTATAGAAAGAGAAAAAAAAAAAAAAGGATGCTTTAATTACACAGGAATGGTAAATAACAGCATATCTGTAATGCCTGATTTGTTTTGAGCATTCATAACTATGCTTTGAATGCTTGATCCTTAAAGGAAATGAGGTTCTTCGTTACTGGAAATAGTGTCTTATCTAGTAAAATCTATTGCCTTCATGGTGATTTGCATCTTTGAAGATGTACTTAGGATGGCAGGCAAGAAGATTCTACAGCATGGCTGTTACTTGCTCGCACAGCACGGTGTGGCAGTGTAGTATGGAAGTGGTGTTTCCCAATTAAAAATGGGAGTCTGTAGGGTCTCCACACAAACATGTATTTAACTTTCCTACACTGTAATTACAGTGTGAGAATTTCAATGCAAGTTTTCCCCCTCCTCCTGAGAGAATTGGCAAGGGAAAGAAGAGGCTAATAGGCTATAGCTCTTTAGGAGCAAGAATGAAGGAAAAAGTATGCAGGTGACTAGGTTTGTTATATACTACTGCAGTAGTACATATACCTTTTACTGTACATGTGGAAAGTTTCACTGTTTGCAATCTTATTCTGAGCATGTATGTAGCCATTGTAAATGCTTACAAAAGGGGATGTTATTATGAGATTGCTATGGTGATGTGTTTAAYTTATCTAGACCTAGTAGTGATATCAATGATTAACTTATTCAGCAGTCTGATATTTAGCTATGTATGTTACTACCTAATAAGGAAATAATGTCCTCTTGGTAAAGGAAGATTAGCAAATCAGATTTATAGGGTATTTATTCCAGAAGCTCTGATCCGTTTGAAGGATTACAAGTAACAGCCGATGTTTAGATAGTTTGCACTTAACAAGATAGAATAAGTTTAAAAAGAAAACCTTCCTACGACAGGGGGGAGGGAAGGAATAAACAGCTCTTCATTTTGGTAGTCAGTGCTTTCTACTTCCAGGGTAAGATAATGTGGTTTATTTTGTGGTGGTTTTTTGTTGTTTTTTTTCTGTTTTTTGTTGTTGGTGCTTTTTTTTAATATGCTTCCCCACATGTCCTTAAATCATGATTGGCTATATTTTAGGTTTGCAGGGTTTGGCATCCAATCATACTGTGACTGTATGTGTCAATTACAATGTGCCAGAGGCTTTGAATATGGTAAATCGGCATTTAAATTATGGCACCTATATTTTTACCTCTCAAATAAGAGCACTTTTTATGCACAATGTGCTTCTGCTGCTGCAATGTGGATTTTTATTAGTGTAATGAATTGCAGACACTTGAGTAGATAAGAGAGACAGAAGGGAGCTGTGTATGAGTGAACTTACGTCAAAAGATAAAGTAAGTATTCTTATGCAGAGGCCCCAAAGTAATTCACTGTGTAACTGCTATCCTCATAACAAATGAACAGGTGAATAGGTAGACCTTTATGATCATTTTTTACTACATTTTGTAACCTGTCTAGAARATAACCAGAGATCCAGTTCTGCAACTGTGCCTTTTTTTTCTTTCTTTGTTGGGTGTGTGTGGGTATTTAATGAAGCTTAAATAAGTCATCCTTCCTTTATGAAAGGACTGATTTCTTTTGAAACTTTCTCTGAGTCTCTTAGAAATCCTAAACTTTTTTCAGGTAAGAAACCCAGGATTAAAACACAAGATCTCAAACTCTATAGCCTGCTGGAATAGCTTAGTTGCTTAAATATAAGCAAGTTGAGTAAAAAATACAACCTTTTTTTTTTTTTTTTTTTTATAGTAGGTATGCAAGACAAAGAAAATGAGCCTTGTATATCTAAATTGTACAAATAAACTTTTTTTTTTCCCCAGTGTTTCACCCATTAACTTATGAAGGAGGAGTGGATTTAAACAGGTAATTAACAAGAATCAGAATTTTTTTGTTAAAGCACTTAGCTAAGTTTCTCGGTATCCCCCCAGGTTCTCTGCTGGCTGTAAAAGTGCTCTGTACGTGAATGGTGTAGCTCTTGCATTTTAGACTCCCAAATATGCAGAGAACTAGCATCAGGTTCTCAGTTTTAGTGTGTGCTGAAAGATTGTTACTTGAACATTTCTTCAGTCTGGCTTTTGTGAAATTGCTTTATTTTTTTAATTGATGAGCATACTGTCACCATACATAAACAAAATCATGAAGCTGTCACATGACTGTCTGTCACATCTGTGGTAAATCAGCTCTGTAAGAATTTGTGGTGGCCTATAGTGCTGTAGTAACTGCACATGCAGGCCCATGCTTTCAGGGGAGGGGAGGAAAAAAAAGTCCTTGCCTACTTGGCTTAATTAAATATCTTGTTTTTGTAAAGTATTATGGACCCTAATGAAAAAGTAGCTCTGCTGACACAAATCTTGGAGTTTGGACAGACACCAAAACAGTTGTTTACAGTTCCTCATCCCCGAAGGATAATACCGAAGTTGAAAAGCTTGTCTCGAACATCTAGTCACAGTGTTTCCATAACTGAGTCTCCAGGTAAATGTGTAACAGATAAACTGATGATGTAATGGATTTGTAACTTTGAGAAGTTCTGTATCTTTCTCCCACAGGTTCTCATTATACAACTCTCTTGGCCACTTTCCCTGTTAAGCCAACTCAAAATAAATCCATGAACTAAATGTTAACAGAAAAACTGGCAAGACCAGTTTCAAATTTGAAAATACAGGCGTTGTCCTGCATTTTGCCTTCTGTTCCAGTGGTCTCCTCTGGGACTGTTCAGCCTCTGCTTTTGAAGCTGTGGGAGGGCTATCATCCCTGGCATTTAATGACACTTCAAAATCCAGCTGATATGACAGCAGCTTCAATGACCATATCTGCAGGCATTCTAAATGGTGTAAAGATTTGTTCAGTTTTTGAACAGGGATGTCTTTGGGGTGATCGATTGGCTTGGTCTAAATAAACCCTAAGACCTTAAATTAAGCATCCAATTTTTTTTCCTTTTCCATGACTTTAATGAAAATCTGTAAAGAAATTACTTTGTTTTCCCTACATACTGTAGGGACAATGTTGATTGAATAACTTTCTTCAAGAAAAGGATATGTAATGCCATCACAAGCTTCTCTTCAATGAGGAACTTAGACCATTTCTCTGAAACTAAGATGCTATGGTCCTCATCATATGTATAGTGGTCTGCTAGAAATTGGACTGAATCTTCAGCGCAGGTATCGCRTGGAAAGGTTTTTCTCAGTTAGTTGTCTTCAATTCACTTACCTTTTGATGGCTTTCATTTTTAAGCAGAGAAGTAAAGATGAGTGCTACTTAGCATGCCAACCTGTAGCATCCGAAGGGCAAGAGTGGCTTTGAAAGTTGTATATGGTGATAATAATGTTCATGTGTGTTAAATAGATATCGTGGTATGCTGCCTAAGTCATTAACTCACACATCAACAGTTCCTGTTGGGTTTGGCCTTTTTATAGTAATTGACATCTAATTGTCTCAATTTTGTTGCAAAAGTTAAGGGATAAAAAATGCAACAGAGCAGTGAAATGAAGTTGTGACATTCCTAACAGAATGCAATAGAATAATAAAAGCACATGATGTATTGTAGCAGTAAATGGCTTTCCTGGTACTTTTCCGTTTGGAAAGCTCTTGACATCTCAATGGAACACCAAAACATCTCTACAGAGAAGTTTTTGGTTTTGGTTTTTCTATTTTGGAAACATATTCTGTAGCCTCCGGTTTAAAAGCCCTGGTTTTGGGACTAAAATCTTATTTTTGACTGTGTAAGCCTATGCATTCAGGAATATAGAAAAAAGTTAGTGATCTTGTCACACTCTGCATTAGCCAAAAATTCTTTTTCCTGGAGCTCTGCATGATTTCTGCACTCTCATATTTGTTTGCAACTTCAGCTACCTAGTTATTTGAAATCTATCTTTTTATTTTCTATTTGTGGTGAAACTTTATTGTGGCATTTCTTTGCAGTTTCTCCAAATGAAGAATCATTTGAAGATTTGACAGAAGAAAGTATAACACTTGCTTGGAACAATATTGCCAAACTAAAATTAGATGAGCAATATAAAATTCACAAAGAGTAGGTACTATTCTTTTCTTCTCACAGTCAAAATATTTCCATTTAATTGGGGGGGGGGGGGTATCTGCATGTCAATCTGAATTATGAGTTAGGGTTTAAGGTAAATACTTTTTTGTGAGAGAGCTCATTGATTTGATTACACAAGATGAATTTGAGTATATGATGGGTTATCAATCCAGAAAAGGTATTTGTCAGCTTGATTTTGTTTGTTTGTTTGGGGTTTTTTTTGTTCCTTATACAGATCTAGAGCTAAGTTCATTATCATTTTAGTACCTGAAGCAGATATTGATTACCTTTCTCTAAAACTGTGATAGCAGCAGCCAGATAAAGACTTCCATTTTTTTATTTATAACCCCAGGAGGACCTACCTTCTTTTTCATCCCATTTGATTTGAAAGGTTAAACCACTTAAGTTCAACTACTGTACACCTCGAGCTGCTGCTGTATGAGCAGTTTGCCAAGACCAGCTACAGGTTTTCAGTTAATCCAGGTACCAAACTACTGTTCTGATGGATTCCTAGGGACCCATGAGTCAGCAGGGGCACTTCAGGTGAACTTTGAAAATACCTAACAATGAATAACAGCAGCTATATTTTAAAGAACAGATTTTCCTTTGGCCCCATCCCTTGCCCTAGCGGCTGGACTAGTAGGAGGATTTCTTACTACCTTGAGTGCAACTACTTTCTTGGTGACTGTAACCCAATCTAGAAAATAAACATTCTCTTTTCCAGAAGACAAGGTAATATTTGTAGTGAGAAAGGGCTTCCGTTACCAGGTTGCTAGGGTTAGGGAAATCCTGATCTTGAAAACAGACTTGAATTTCAGCTTCTGATTCTTCTTTTTTTTTTTTTTTTTTTCTGGAGACTGCTGAGAAAAAAATAGAAGCAGGTCTGTGTAACATAATTTTGGCTGTGCAGAATGCTCTGTGCTTCCTAATAACTAACTCCCTGACATAAGCTATATATCTAAATTTCTAGACTATAGTGACTTTGCCAATGTCAAATTTGAGGAGAAAAGACATGCAAGTTCTGATTCCTGACACTTGAGGTATTCAGTATCTGCTTGTAGGCAGGTTCCTGACTCTTTTTCTAGCTAATCCCAAATTGGAAAGACTGAATGTGAAACTATTTATCCTCTCACATGGGCATGTCCTTTCTGATGAGGATGAAGTTCTTGCAGAACAATATGGAGAACCTGTACTGGTGTTTCACATATTATATCAAGGTATATTTTTGTCTCTAGGCGTATAACACAGCACTGCAGTGCTTTTAATCTCCTTGAATGTCTTAGCTCTTACAGAGATCAAATAGCAAATTTCAGCTATAGTCAATTTACAGTATGGTGGTTAAGTTTCAAAACCTATGAAATCACCTATAAGCTTACTTGTATTAAACAGGGCAATTACTGGAATAGCAGTCACTTGCAATGGGTCTTCTGTTTTCACTACATCCCAGGGTAAGTATTATTGCAGAGGTATTTACTAGAACCTGCAGTGTAAATGCAGGTTAATGTTTTGTAAACAAAATAGCGTGGAACTCTGAAATGTAGTTAAGATTGAATCCCATTAATATCTTCACTGAGAGCAAAATGAAGACAACATAAAATGGGATATTTCTGGAATCACTGAGTTCTGGGTTTTTTACAGTCATGAAAGGAGTGGCCCTAATCTTCTGCTAAATGCAAGATTCTTGTTTTCACTTCATGCTCAATTCCTTCTTACTGTTTGAGAGAATTTCAGTATTCATATGTAAAGGCTACTTCTGTTTGGCTTTTGGATTGTCACCTTTGCAAGTCACCTATTCTAGAAATTAAGTTAAATATATATTTCCTGTAATTCAATAGCTTAAGTACAGGAATTTGTTACGTTTTAGATCACTTTGACTCGAGGATTTCAATATTATCTATATCTAGGCGTGGGAAGGTGGTAATTTCTCCCTTTAGATACCAGTTCTCTTACAGTTTGATGGGCACGGGGGAGTCCATCTGTAACTGGTGCAAAACAGGCTAGTTCCAGGGTCAAGTCACAAGCTCTATAAAGAGTTTCTCAAAGACTATGAGAAACATATACCTGCTTTTCATAGTAAGATATTTGAATGTTCAAACAAGAGCAAAATTACTAGCTTCTATAATATAAAACAGTTCTTTTATCTTCTGTCCATTTTGTCCGTTATCCCCAGATTCAACTTTGAAGATGTTTTCCAAAGAATCAAAAACAATCCAGAGAAGTGTGTCCTTTTCAAACATGGTGAGCTGCTGTCAAAATGAAAACAGGATCATTGGGAATCTTCTGAAAGCTACTCACAGAAATGGCTGTTAGCATACATCAATGCCTCTTTTCTTCCCCAGCCTACTCAATTGTATTGTGTGTGAATAATTCAGCAGAGTGAATTGAGACTCTCTGTCAGGCCTCCGGGGAGACAGAATGCATTCTGTGAACRCGGGAAGGGAGCATTAAATGGTTGCGCTTTACTTCTGTGCTAGCTCTGTTCTGAGTTGCCCTGCTATCCAGGGAAGGGCTTGTGGCAGACAAAGGTAGTCTGGCATGAGCAGAGGAGTCTTCCTGAACAATCCTGAACTGCTGTTGGGACCAGAATCACAAAGCTTAAATTCCACCCATGTGCTCACATCCAGCATTGCCTTACTGTTCCCAAGTGTTTGAAGGCTGTGAGTCAGCTAGCAGAGGAAAACCAAGCACAGGGAATGGAATCTATGCTGCATGAATTTGAGCCATCTTTCCTCAATGAGCAGTGATCTCAGCAACTTCTGAACAACATTTTTCTCCTGCTTCTAAGCCAGAACTTGGAARGAGCTTCTATATTTGATTTTCCGTCCTTGAGCACTGTGGCCAGACCTGGGTCATACAGATTCACTCCCAATTGTCACGTTCAGAGTCCTTTATTGAGGCAAGACACTAGGATATATCACCCTTCTCTGTACCCTCGTCTGTAGAGGGAACAAAAAAGGCAAATGGGTTGCCCAGACGGAAGCCATAGCATGCTCTAACAGGTCCCCAAGTAAGTTGCAGGATCAAGACCCTATGGCCTGCCATGGCACCCGCTAGCAGGTGAATCTAGATACAGCAATTCCTAATGCTTTAGCAAAGGCGAACTGAGGAATGTCGCTTCTTGGCACTGTAAAAAGGGAGCTTTTTGCTGAATCCTAAGCCAAAAGTCAGTTTTCCATGAGGAGGCCTTGTATACTCTTTTTTTTTTATTCTTCCCATCTCTGTAGTTTTAGTGCTGATCTGTTGCAGCAATGCTAGAAGCAGTAGTCTTTTTACAGTCCAGCAGCTTACTGTTTTTCAGAACAGATCTAAAACATGACCAGTAATGATACTAGTAGAAGCACTGGGCTGATTTTTTTCCCTTGCTGCTTCCAGTGATGGTAATGTAACTGAGCAGCTGTTTGTAAAGCATGTTTCTTGTTGAGAATAGTAGGAATTAGATAGTTTGTTGTTTGAAAGAGCTGAGCTGATAAGTCGCTGTCGTGGAGAACAAACGTCAAAGGAAACCTTCATTTTTAGTTTCTGTTAGCTGTTTGCATCTAGAATTGACAGTAGCGTACAAGATGAAGAGTTGACCCAGTTTCTTCTGAGTGAGGAATTACATACCGTGTCTTTGAAATACCAGCATTTTGAAAAAGGAGATCCATCAGTTCTGCGTGTGTTTCTGAACTTCAGTGCTACCTTTATATTTACCAGGGATTAAGTATTCTTGCTGTTCAGTGTCCAACCTATAAGGTTTTTCTTGATTAGTGTTCATATAACACCTGTATGTTGTCTGTATAGAAGATTAAAAAGCTCCTTGTTCTCCAAAAGCATGTTAATGTACTTCTATTTGATTTGGGGTAAGAAATTGAACACTACTTTTTTTTTTTTTTTTCTTTCTCTCTTTCTTACAGGCTTTGTCATCTTGTCTAATCTTACCAGGAGATAGCACTGTCATAAGTTCTTCGTGGGACAATCATATGTGTGTATTTACTTCCTATTGACTTTATTGAATTACACTGAGTGCCTTGGTCATTACGTTTATGGTTTTAGATAATGATACAGAAATTCATTGTTAAAACGCAATGTCTATATTTCTCCTTTTTTTTTTCAGTAGATTTCTGTTAGAAACTGCAGAAGCAAAGTTACTTTCATCTATTTAGAAAAAAACATTTAAGTTTTCCAAAGATGTAATGCTTTTATAACCTCTTCCTGTTAGATATTTTTATTCAGTTGCATTTGGAAGACGGCAAGACATCTTAATGGGACATGATGATGCAGTCAGTAAGATCTGTTGGCGTGATGGGCGTTTATATTCTGCATCTTGGGATTCCACTGTGAAGGTTTGTATATGGGTTTGTTATACTTCAATAACTATTTATAGCTAGCACTTTGTAATATTCAGCCAGCCAAATGCTTTGGAGTGGATGTACCTGTTGTACTAGAATAATAACTTAGCTAGTATCACAGTCAGTTTATTTCTAGAATATCTTTTTCATTTAGCTTTATCTCAACTCTGTTTCAAAGCTGAAGTGTTAATTTAAAGAAATTTAATTCCTTCTAACTTACTCTAAATGTGGGGGCTTTGGAGGCAAACTGTATCTGTTGGAGGAACTGGAATGTTTTGTGACCTTGGCTGGTGATTCTGTTTGCTGAGTGGAATAGGCTTCTAAAATGTTTAATAGTTTCGTGGCTTATGTTCTTCAGCTAAGTGGACCAGGAACTTGCTAATCTAAAGAGCATGCCTACAGTTAGCTGGAAAGGCAATTTGGAAGTTAGAGACAGGAAAGAATTTCCCAAAGCYGCCTGTGTATGGCTTTTTGCTAAGTATGCATTCAGTGCAGTGATATATCCGTACTTAGGTAGGCTTCTGTAAGCTATCTGGAATCAGCATAGTCATGTTTAATATGTGGCTCTGCTTAGGGTAAACGAGTTCAGGTGCCATTTGTTGTTGCTGTATTCTGCCACGTAGGTAAGGCCCACAGTTAACACAAGCCACCCTCCTTGTAGTGTGAGAATTCAGTACTGAGGAAACTCATCCAGAGTTGTACTAATGCTTCCTTGAGCAAACTTGAATATCTGTGTTGTAGGTGTGGCACTGTGTTCCTGGAGAGACCTTGAGCAATAAAAAACACCACTTTGAACTGCTTGCAGAGTTAGAACACGATGTTAGTGTAAGTATGTGGATATAGATATAGTATCAGAATATGCAAATTAATTGCTCATTAAAATCAAAGTCAAGATCTAGTGGTAAAGCACAAGGATTAGGTTAGGGGGCTGAGGGGATGTGTTGTTTTGGGAAGTGTGTGTGTAGGGGGTTTTTGTTTCGTTTTGGTTTTTTTGTCTGATGTTTCCTGCACCAGTGTCCCCTGCTTCCCTGGTTGAAGGGTCCACTCCTGAGGACTGAAGCAACAGTATAAACAGAGGTTTCTTAATTTGTCTTGCTCAGCTTGTATGCATAAAGTTCCGGGGGGGACAGGGAAGACTGGGGTATTTTTGTTTGCTGCTTTGTTTTTGAAAACAGACTAATGTTTTTCAAGTGTTTTCATTGTTATAGCTTCTTCTTAATGTATCTTTGCCACAGGCAAGCAAATGAAGAAGAATTCCTCCGAGTTGTTTACCGTGCTGTAAAATATATTAGTGAATTTCACTGTAAATATATAAACACATTGTGTGCAGTGAATCATAAATGTGTAACTGCACACTTTTATTTATAGCCTCTAATGTCACTCTAGTAGGATATTTAGAATTACTGTGTTTTAAACCTTCTTAATACTTAGGTTTTTTAACAGGTCACAACATAGGCAAATACTGAAACAGTTCTGATAACATTTAAGAACTGTACTCAAGAGAATTGGAAACAACTGACGGCTAGGAAGTTCTTTAAAAGTGAAGAAGAATTTTACCCTTAAGGGTAAAGTCTTGCATTTAGTTGGACAGTACGGGTACTAAAAGTAGTCTGAAATGTCAATTTACATTTCTGATTCTGCAAAGAAAAAGCATTTTTAAGTATCCTCAAAGGGACCTATCTTTTACTTTTTATAGGTAGGATTTTTAATAATTGTACTTCATTAAGGATTTTGTAGAATTAAATGTAAAAGCTTTCTGTAAATAAAATATAATCTTACAGATAATGGGCTTGCTTTGTGTATGTTTAAAACCTGTCTCAAGATGGCTCACATGAAAGAATAGGAAAATCATGGGATGTTTAACTTCCTAGGTAAATGCAATCGACCTTAATGCTGCAAATACTATACTAGCATCTGGAACCAAAGAGGGTACCATTAGTGTTTGGGATGTTACTACAGCAACAGTGTTGCACCAGTTGCCATGTCATTCTGGGACTGTGTTTGATGCTGCTTTTAGTCCTGGTACGTTGGATTTCTGTTTTTAATATGCACCGTTGGGAGTTTCAAAGGGAATCTTATTCCTGATGTCATGTAATATACCCTTGTTATTGGAATTACTACTTTAAGGGGGATGGTAAGATGTTTTGCATTGACACGCATCTCCATTACAAAGAATTTATTAATTCTACACAAGGCCATACTAGACTGTAGACCTGTGGTCTAGACTCTAAACCAATTTTGTTTATCATTGCTTGCTTAGAGACTTAATTTACAGTAAATTATCTATAAATAAGTAGGTCAGGCAATGTCACATCCAACATGCTGCATCGCAGACTGCTTTGGTAACTAGAACTGAATGTCTAAACATGCTTTTTTGTTGTTTCTTTTGTTTGCTTTTTTCTTTTGTACAGACAGCAGACATCTACTCAGCACAGGAGAGGACTGTTGTTTTAAAGTAATAGATGTACAAACTGGAATGCTTATATCTTCTGTAATCACTGATGAGCCACAGAGGTAATTCTAAGAACATACAGATTATGAAGCTGCATGGCCAACTTAGTTAACTGTGGAGGTGCTTGATTGTTGGCGATAGCAGAATGGAAAGGGCAGTAATACCAGCAACTTTGGTTTATTGAATTACTTTTTAAAGTGCAAAGGCTGACATTCTAGCATGTTGTGTGCATTATGATCAAGCTTTCCAAACTGGGACAAAACCAAGTAAGTATCTAAGTAAGTAAATAACTCATATTTTTTTTCAACAACAACTTTAATGTCCATAAAAGATGATGGAAGCTGTAGCTAACCAGCTCTTCCAGCAGCTGAGCTACTGAAATTTCTAACAAGGAGACAGTTCTCTTACTTGAATCATCTCCGTCAATAATGTTGATGATTTTTTTTTTTTTTTTTTTTTGCAATGTTTTTTTTTTTTTTTTTTTTTTTAAGAAAAGATTGGCTATTATAATTAAAGTGTGATCACTTTTTTACACAAACCAAAATGTATACAGTTCTTTATGGTTTATCAGGTAAACAGATGGAATGCTTACGCAGTTACTGGAGTAAAACTATAGCAGTGATACATGGAGTACACTTGTTGGTTTCATGTGTGTGTATACATAAATATGTATGTATATGCATGTGTGTATATATTTTTTTTCTTCAGTTATTTCCCTGAAAGTCCTCTTTGCACTTCAAGTGATTGTTTCAGGAACACGAAGTGACAGAAGTGAAAGTGATGGTTCATGAGAACACTTGGGTACCATACACATGTACAGCTGACTGGGTCCTCTTCTGTTGTGGGAATATGCTTCATCCTTCTGCCAGGGGAAGGTATGGGTGGGTCTAGGGCAGTCAGAGAAGCACGTTGGGGTTATGACCCTTTAAAATAATTTCAGAATAACCTTTGCAGAAAGGCTGTGTTAAAGGGTAGAGTTTCCTTCAGATTTGTACCTCCATTTTGAATTTTTTGGCTTAGTCAGTTTGGAAATGTTCRGCTCTCATGTTACAAAAGCTTGAAGTAAACTGATTTCAGACTTACTTGCAGGTGCTTCAAATGGGATGGAAATACCATCTTATCAGGAAGTCAGTCTGGTGAATTACTGATTTGGGACCTTCTTGGAGGAAAAGTTACTGAAAGAATCAAAGGACATACAGGTATGCCTGAACTATTCCGATTCTCAAATTGAATGGAAGATTCCTGTTTTCCAGCTCTGTTAGTATTGAAAAGTTTGAGAGTCATCTGCTCAGTCAGAGGGCTGTTCTTGATGTTAGTGTTATCTGGAACACCAGAACTAAAAGTAGGTCCACATGAGCCTCCTAGGAAATTTAATAACAATGGAGGAATATTGCTATTTACAAGACTGACCAAAGGTAAATGACTTGGTATTTTTCTAATTCACACAACATCACAAAAGTCAACATTTTTCTACCTCATAGCCCTAATAAAGTGTAGCATAGACTGCGTTGTATACTTTGTCAAAGTCCATCTGGCCTGTGAGTCTAACAACAAATTAAGTAAAGTTCACTAGAGAAATTGTTTTGGATGGGGATTTATAGGCTTCTTAACTGTATCTGTGTAGTCTTCAGTACACTAGCAACCAATATGTGTGAAGGAGAAAAACTATCTTAGTTTTATTCAGTTTGGTTTTTAAGGCTGCCTTCATGAACAGTTATTTCAAACTTACCTACTATAAGCTTGTACTCTGGAACTGGACCTGTATAGGGATCATTCTATAGCTAGAGGAATCTTTAGAAGTGGGCTTCCAGGCATATGCTAGATGTGAATACACTTTTAATATGAGAAGTCCAAATGGCAGAGTGAAAAATCTCACTTTCTAGAGGAACCTTCTCTCCTTACCCCCATGAATCCTTTAGCCAGTGTGCCATCTGCATTCTACACTGCAACTGACATTGTCCCTCTAGTACCCAAAGTCCGCTGAGGCAATGTATAATATGAGATCATTACTGTGAATAAGAACAGCCACCTAGGTGCCCACTAAAATTCTTCTTAGCGTATATGGTGTCAGTGTAGTTCAAACTAATGATCAGATGATCCTAAACGCTCTTAAAAAGGAAGACCAGTTCCATCATCTCAAGTACCACTTGTATTTGCATTTAGGTTTACTTGTTTGGTTGTTTTTTCCGCCCCCCCCAGGTGCTGTAATGTCCATGTGGATGAATGAACAGTGCAACAGTGTTATTACAGGAGGGGAAGACAAACAAATCATGTTCTGGAAACTGCAATATTAAGTGCCTTTCCCTCCAGACATTTAAATGAACTCTTATTTTAAACCAAACCTTTTAAAGGAACTTAACTGTGTGCAATGATGGCTGCTGAAGTTCAACCAGATAGGAAGCTTTGTTCAACTACAACTTTCTATGTTATGGTGACTTCACTGAGAGCTCTTAACTTCCATAGTGTATGCATTTGTTTTTCATGGACTGTTATATGGAAAATGCTTGTCTAAAATAATATCTGAGATGAAATTAAAGACCTATTTTTCTGTAATTAAAGAGCTCTTAACTTGCAGTCATTGTTTGATTTACATAGAATGCATCATAGCATGCTGTTTCAACTGGTTTCAAAGAAGCATTTGCATTCTTAACTTGAGAAGTCTTTAAGGATGCTTGCAACTTAGTGCCATGTCTCATGACATAATGTATGTACCTCTTGTGTAGTAAACCTTTCTTCCTAGTGAAGATGCATACGATGGTAAACACTACTTTGAACACTTACTGCTAAGGCAGCTCTTGGTCTGAGCAGTGGTCAGTCTAGTCTACTATCTAGTCTCCAAATGTGGCTATTTGCAAAGACATGGAGATGAATAAGAACATATTCTATATTGCTTTTTCCTATTGAAAAACAGCACTAATGTATTAGCCTGAAAGGAAGCCAAGCATAAAATTGATCCCCTAACAGAGAACAGTTACACATACATGTAATGTGTTGTTGATATACATCTTCCCCTAATACTGTGCCTGAAGTTAGTCTGTCATGTCTTATGCTATATTACTGCTGCCTTTCATCACTTCTATTACTATCCTTCTCTTAATCTTCAGCATCTTCATGTTTTGTTTGGTATTCTCACACTCTTTCAACTCAAATCATCTTTGGGATGGAATTCAAATACAGCATTTAAACACAGCTACAGCTCCTGGGTTTATCCAATCCCTTGTTGTCTTAACCCCGTGACAAAGTAGTGTTGCTCAAGGCTTACTTTCTCTGGAGGACTTCAGGATATGATTTCCTGCAAGGAGCTGTTGTGAAGTTAAAGATTTGAAATAGTCTTTAAATGGCTTGTTACAGCAACAAGCAGCTGCAGTTGTGATGTTGCCCCAGTATGGCCTAAGATCAGTATTTTTTTTCTCTGATGGTATTCTCTAGTGCTGGTACTAAGATGCCCTGTCAATGTGTCCAGGACAAGCGTTCTTCTAAATTACATTCAGTCAGTCCTTTGTCTGTAGACATCCTGCCTTGGTTTTGACACCTAACACCTATTTCAGGGCACAGTTGTTTCTTTAGCATTGTAAAACAATTGTTTTATGGTTAGGGGCTGTTTTTTCATTCCCCCAATTATTTATTATGCTGGACTTTTAACTTATTTTTCAGTAAGGCCATGGCATGATGTTAAAGCAAACTGGCATTCAACAACATTACTCACTTGGCTTAGCAAATAACTGCATTTTTATGCAATCAGTGAGTGGGTGTGGTGAAGGCACATGTGGCAAAGGATTAAGCCATACCATGCATGCCTGCTGTTACCAGTCTTAATGGTGCAGCAGACTGTTTGGTGTCTACCCTGTTTCTTTACCTTTCATTATATTTATTTCCCAAATATATCTGTGTGTAGGCAAAGAAGACATAGAAACCCACATTCTACACTTGCTTGGAGATGTCTTAGGTGATTTCTGGATTGCGTTAAAAGCTTTTTATGTGTTGTTCTAAGCATGCCTATCACTGCTTGTTTACCTCCATGCTGTTGTATTTTTTTCCCTGTCCCACAAGGCTTAGGTGTTCTGCATTACAGTACCAGCCTGAGCTTAGAATTTGCACTGTAACTTGTTTTACCTTTTAGCACATCCTACTTTTGTATTGTCCTGCTAATGTGCAATTTTGCAACTCAAGTTACACTCCAATGTGCTTGAAAATCACAAAGGAACTACCTGAGCAACAGTAAACTACACACTTTCATACCTGTTTTCTTGATGCTGTCTTACCCAAGTTTTGGGCACAGCTGTGCTCTTTTGTCACTAGAGGGCCTCCTACTCATCTAAACTAGAGGAAAATTACCCTGAAGTTTGTGACCCCTGAATTTTGACTTAAGCWACCTCAGAGAGAAAGTACCCTTAACTTTTGGTTAAATTTGGATGCATACAATGAATAGCTCTTAAGTGCATCTGATGTTTGCTTTCTGCTGTAAAGCATGCTCACAAAACAGAGCCCTCAGCCATCTGTTTCACTGCCTAAAGCAGCCTTAGCTTTTTAAGGAGGGGGGGGGGGGGGAGAATATCAAGTTGCTAGGTTATATGTTAGGGTTTTTTTTAAATCAGATACATGCAAGGAATTATATATAGACCAATATTTTCTTGCAGCTTAAGTCAAAGTTTATTTAGAACAGAATAGTTTGGGTTGGAAGGGATCTTTAAAGGTCATCTAGTCCAACCCCCCTGCCACGGGCAGGGACATCTTCAACTAGATCAGGTTGCTCAGAGCCCCTTCCAGCCTGACCCTGAATGTTTCCAGGGATGGGGTATCTACCACYGCTCTGGGCAACCTGTGCCAGTGTTTCACCACCCTCAGTGTAAAACAGTTCTTCCTTATATCTAGTCTAAATCTACCCTCTTTTAGTTTAAAACCATTCCCCCTTGTCCTGTCGCAACAGRCCCTGCTAAAAAGTCTGTCCCCATCTTTCTTATAAGCCCCCTTTAAGTACTGACAGGCTGCAATAAGGTCTCCCCAAAGCCTTCTCTTCTCCAGGCTGAACAATCCCAACTCTCTCGGCCTTTCTTCACAGGAGAGGCATTCCATCCCCCTGATCATTTTCATGGCCCTCCTCTGGACCCGCTCCAACAGGTCCACGTCTTTCTTATGCTGAGGGCTCCAGAGCTGGAGGCAGTACTCCAGGTGGGGTCTCACCAGAGCAGAGGAGAGGGGCAGAATCACCTCCTTCATGATGTATGTATTTGTGTACATACATTTAACTATAGCTTGCTTACTCTTCAATGCAAGCTAGTTTCTGCATGAAAATGGAGTTTTTTTGATTARTTCTTTCACTTCTGGTTGCTACATGCTACATACAGCTGGAAGGAAAACACTAAGTACTTGTACTGAAGTTCTACCCTTCTGTTATTTCCAATGGATCTCCACTGGCCCCTGCTGAATCATCTGCTCCTAAGTAAGAACTGGCTAGATGCAGAGATCAGCATTTCAATAATACATTGGCTTGGGCTCCAGGGATTTCATAGCTAAGCAAACTAGACTGCCACAGGTCCTATGCCCATAAGGCTGAATCATGCCAATGCTACATGAAGTCACCAATTACTGCCAGTACATGCTTGCCACAGCGGTTCCAGAGACATATCATTTAGTAACCAAACAATCCAATTAAAATGGCTCCCAGGATGAATTTGATCACCACTACAGCCTGAAGTAGTGCAATGGTTTTCCCTCAGTTACCATAATTGAGAAATTCATTTGAGAAACAGGAAGCTACAAGACAAGACTCTTCTTCACAGGCACAGCTGAGCTTACGCTGCTAAACTTAACAGTACACTGAAGTTCAGTAATCCTAGATTGCACAGCTGAAACTGGAACAGAGCATAAAAAAAGGAAATCACTCACCAAAACTGGTATTTAACTTCAGATCACTTAACTTCTTAAAGTCTCAGTTGAACATGCCTATGACCTACTCTGGTGGGTTAACCCCAGCAGCAGCTGAGCCCCCACTGAGTTTCTCACACATCTGCCCCACAGCAGGATGGGTAAGAGAATCAGAAGGGCAAAAGGTAGGAAAATTTGTGGGTTGAGATAAAAGACAGTTTACTAAGTGAAGAGGAAGGGAAAAAAAAAAGGAAGAAAGAAAGAAGAAAAAAAAAAAAAAGTGATGCAAAGGCAATCACACACCACCAGCAGACTGATGCCCCACAGTCTCCAAGCAACAGCTACTTTGGAAAGACTCCCCCCAGTTTATTGCTGAGCATAATGTCAAACAGTGTGGAATTTTTCTTTGGTCAATTTGGGTCAGCAGTCCCAGCTGTGTCCCCTCTCAGCCTCTTGGCCACCCCCAGCCTACTCCCTGGGGGCAGGGACAGAGTGAGAAGCAGAAAAGTCCTTGACACTGTGCAAGCACTGCTCAGCAACAGCAAAAACATCGGTGTGATATCAGCGCTGTTTTAGTTACAAGTCTCAAACACAGCACCATACCAGCTGCTATGAAGAAAGTTAACTCCATCCCAACCAGCCCCGGTACACCCAGCAAGCTGAAAACAGTTTTAAAATGAAATTGCCACTATACAATTAGTATGTCTTGTAGAACAGCTAGGCTGCTACCCACATGTTAAGCTGAAGGTATGAAAAGAGTGAAGCATATCTTGTCTAAAGTATCCCAGCTCTACCCTTTTAAAACATTTCAACATTGTAGGCAGYGAGCTTATTTAGAAATCTGGTTTAAACTGTATTTCCTATCTTGTCATCATTGTTGGTTGAAACTGACCTCAACTAAACAAGCCTGTCTTAGCTCATCTTAAGAAGTACGCACGCACACACACACAGTATCTAAAGTTTCAGTCATTTATTTGGTTATTTCTGAATCCTTAAGAACATGGTTAAGGCGAGAGATAAGCATATTAGTTACAATTTGTATAACAAGTAATAAAAAGATTTGAGTATCTGTACACTACTTTGATTTAATATGCTTACTTACTGAATGATGCCTTTAGCTATATTCAGCTTAGCTGGCATTCTTGTGTAAACAGTATTTACTAGAACAAAAAATTAACTAGTACTAGCCATACTTCTAATATGCTATTTCAAATCTACTCTTGCAAACAGAAAGCAGTAAAAATACTCATTTGTCTTAAACATACAAAGCACAGCATTGTTCTAGGTAACAACATGTAACTTTGCAAGTGATATCTGTTTCCTTTAGTTGCAATGGCTTATAGTAGTAGTAAACTAAATAAAAGGCCTACAAAAAGAAGTCATAACACAATGGAATTTCACATTTGTCAAGCATATAAGGCTACAAGTTTTACAGTTTGTGAATAAACGAGATATGTTGAACTGTAACATTCCCAGCCATTATAGATGCAAATGCTTGATGCAGCATATCTTCTCTTAGCCTCCAGAAAGGCTCATGTGCAGAAGAAAGAAATCACTGAGTATAATAGCCCAAGTTTAGTGGAATCATCATCATTATATATATGTACACACACATGCAAGTTTAGACTTCAGGAACAGAGTGATCCATCAGGCTTTTCATAATGCTAGTTGCCATCCTAAAGAAAAGGAAAAGGCATTCAGTTTTGTAAGACAACTGTAGGAAACCACTAAAGCTTCTGATCACTGTATCTTTGTCATTGCTAGCCCTTTAATACAACTTTAAGAAGTTGGCCTTTTACTCCACAATTTTTGACAATGAATAAGTTGGTACAGAAAGCTGCACCAAACTGCACACACAGAAGAGAAGCCCACGATACTCAACGGTTTTATTAGTAACTGAGCTGCGTTATCAACATCTTTCAGGATGTGGACATGTGTGCAAGCAGAGTAGTATCACAAGTATGAGGGAAGGAGGGCAGGGGGAAAAGGTGGCTGTTGGACTGAAAACTGTTTTGTAGGAAGAGCATACCAAGTAGAGGGGGGAAAAGAAGAAAGAAAAGAAAAGAAAAAAAAGACTCAGTTATACCCAAAGCATTATTAGTTTCTAGCAACTTCAGAAACATATTTTTGCAGGAGAGATTTAGCTGTAGAATGCCACTGCTGCCAAAGGATTAGAAAAAACAACTATATCCTGCCAAGAATCATGTTTATGTCACCAGAATTAGTAGCACTAGAAACAACATTTTAGTTACAAGGTAACAAATACTTGTGTTATCCATGTACTTGAAAGTTCTCAGAAACTCAAGTTCAGTCAAATTATGTTTAGAAAAGGGTTTTTCAAGAGAAGAAAGGGCAAAGGAGYATCACTAACATATGAATAGTTTAGAACCAGAACCAAACCACACCGGTTTGACTAAAACATCAGATTAAGCAAATTTTCAGACTCCCCCCACCCCCTCTCCCGCCTTCATGTTAAGTTTGTAATTAGGTCTTATCATGAGTACATTTTATTTAACCTACAAAAAACAGTCACTGTCAACTTGATTATAATTAACATCATGGCTGCTTTGTTTATTACCTACCTCTTTATTATATACTCATAAATACTGGAAGGCATGACGGTAATGGTCACTACATTTCCAGCTGTTGCCAAGATGTCTGCAATCTGGGGGTCCTGTTATTAAATAAGAAGTCATATGAGCAACATTACTCAAGCTGACTAACAAGGCAGCAGTTCAAGAGCTTTTTCTAGACACATTTCATGCAGCTTAGAGACCCACAACTCCTTGCTTGGAGTATTTAACCTTCAGGCCAAATCACTGAAGCTGCAATACGGCTTCATAGATGTTTGGTTATCAGTATCTTACGCAGACTGACTAGAGAAGGGATACGGATGTTACACACAGAATTCCTACTAGAATTTGAGACAGGCTGGCAGGAGGAAGCTTATTCTTTGTTTTGSCAGCAAAGTTAGACTAAAGATAAAAACTGAGGGTCAGCCTAGCCAGGTAGAGGCAGAGAGGAAGAGAATGAGTTGCCCTGCCTACAGATACAAAACTAAAAAGAAGCCTCAAAACATACATGTCTCTCCAATCAAGTTAAGTTACCTCTCGTGACTTACTTCCTTATTTTATGAACATTAAACAATACATTACAATCCTTTTCCCTCTCCAAAACACAATTACTATACGCACACAAAAAGCTCACAGCTATCCACACCCACCACATACTACTTATTTTACCTTCAATCCAATTACATTCTGGCCATTAATTTCACAGATGTTGTGCTCTGTAAGAAGTCCGTTTCTCGCAGCAGAACTGTCTTTCACTATTGAGGTTATTTTTCCATTCTTGAATATGAAACCAACATGCCCTGTGCTGTCCTTATGCATAGTAATAATTCGTTCAAAAGGCCTATAAGACATTTAAAATGCAAGACCACGTTCTCAGTCTACTAAACCACAGAAAGAACCACACACACTATTTCAGCATSTTTGACTTATAAAAAGTAATTATACTCTAAAAGACTCATACATCAACTACAATGAGAAGTAGTTGGGTTTAACTTCATTTTGTTAATATCGTTATATTAATATATACTTGTTTATAAACCTTACATGTTTTCCCTGTTCTACAGACATTTCACCATCTGGATTAGTAATAATACAAAAATCCCATACAACATCCACCCACCCACCACAACCACCAACCAAACACAAATGTCCATTAAAAATTAAGTTTTCTCTACAAACATTACGAGGTAGATAAAGTAGTGCAGGCAGTTCTAACAACTGTAGGTAGACCACAGGATTCTGGAGTACAAGGCTTCCCCAACAACATTTCTACTGCTTTACAGACAATAAACCTTTAAATTGTGACTTAAAAAGCTAGTAAATCCAGGAAGGGGGTGGGGAGTTGGGCACAGARGCGGTAGACAGAGCAGGGAAACTACTACCATGGTATTTTGATTCAATACATGAGAGAAGTAGCTGCCCTGATAGAAGTAGCATGTCCTCCACTGGGTCAAACTTGGTTCTTAAACAAGAACGAACATTGAAAAGAGCTTTGAGACATATACCTAGTCATATCATGTATCGTCTGTCTTCTCATAGGTCAGATTCAACGTAAGGTCTGTAGGCTATTATTACTACATACAACTAGCTACAAGCTCATTATTTAATACAATTAAAAATCTGTATTGGTTTATCACTTTTAGCAAAACTGGCATTAATTCATACGTAAGCAACAGAGTTCAGAAGAAAACTATCATGCTAAGTAAAAATGCAAATGTACTCATTAATACAGCGAATATTTTGGTACCATCTTTTATTGCTTTTTCAATTAGTATAAGCAAAAGTTGTGTCCAAAGAAAGCACAGAACTCTTGAATTCAGAGTTTAAATTTGACTTGTGCTATCACTCATTAGTTTACCTTGAAAAACGTTATGCCTCATCATGCCCAGGTAAATGTGCACTGGAAGTTTATAAGATAACAACTATTTTGACTGTTCCCCACAAAAGGGAACATTTCTGAGGATCTTTACTATTGAAGTACGTGGACAAACAGATTTTGTTATGCCTGCAGTCCTGCTCAAGCAAGGGGAGACCTAAACCCCACAGAATTACTCCAAGATGGATAATAACAATCTGTATCTACAGTTGGCTTTACCTGTCCCGAATGATCATTGAAATCCTTTCTCCAGAAGCCTGTTTCAGAACTTTATGTGCTTTATCAGAACTCCATCCTGCACAGTTTTCACCATTGATCTGCAGAACTTGGTCCCCAAACCGCAGACCGGCAAGGGATGCTGGAGAGTTTGCCTGAACTAACTGGACAAATATACCCTACAAAAGAGAAAAAAAGGGGAGGGAGTAAAAAAAAAAAAGGGGGGGGGGGGGAGTTCTTCCTTAAAGATGAAGACCAGTGACAGAACACACAGCCCTTTAAAGTTTCCCATTATCTATGTAATACCACCCAAACGGACAGAAGACTTGCTAATTATCTCTCCTTAAGAGGCATTTTTGAAATTTCAGTCTGTTTCTAGATATCTTTAAAGAGACTGACAGATAATTAATGCTAGAATAAAGTTCAGAAATGGGCAAATCTGCTCTGTCTAGATCTCTAGACATCAAAAAAAAAAAAAAAAGACACAGGCCTTAGTCGAAGGGGTAAATACTATTCTGTTTTAACAAGAAATCTGAACAACTGGATCAAGACAGACTAGTGGTAAATTTGCATATCTCCTTGAGCATTTAACTAATAATTCCTTTGCCAGACATCAGAGTCTATACATAGCTGGAGAAATAGATCAGCAATGCTAGGAACCCTATGGCAGATTTTTCCTTCTTTCACAACCCCATTAGTTTTCAACTTTTTATTGATTATGACTTGCTAGCACCTTAGGTAAACAAACAAGGTGTTAAAAAACTATTTCTAGTCAAAGTACCCCTAAAAACCAAGTAAAGCATATCAAGGCAAGCTGTAGATAATACCTTCGGGGGGGG
>JAYKAV010000322.1:1186664-1249384 GCA_035582835.1 Phoebastria nigripes
CACCACAAACCAAAACAAAAACCAAAACAAAAAACCAAACAAAACCAAAAAACAAACAGAGTAGCATTTTCCATGTTGAGAATCAAAAGATACTGAAACAGAGAAGCTCCAGAGCAGGTTTAAGGATCTCCTTGCAGCTATGTTCATGTTAAAGGAAACTCAAAAAAGCCTACTCTGAAATTACTCTTTACATATATGACATATATGACACCCTCACTATCCTTACTCTTCTCACCAGCAACACACTGCAAGAATCTATAAAAGAGGAGCTGCTTCTAAGCCACGGGCATACTCTGCATACTGCTGAACTTTAAGTACTGCCCAGTGTTTCCACAAAGATAGAGACAAGAAGTCTTGAACTGCTAACAAGTATCACAGCAGCTCTGCAAGGACAATTTCATGCTCTAAAGTGAAAAAAAAAATTACAAGTATTTTTCAGGTGTTATAAGACACATGGAAGTAAATTGCCACTGTAAATTTAGATCCTAGTTCAGACAGCTGGAAGTCTAGTTACTGATCTAATGAAGGATTTTAAATCTGATAATGGATAAGCAAGCATTATACAGAAGACAATTCTGTGACCATACACTAACTTCACTACTAATTTAATCCAGCAGCAAGATCTCTACAGGCAAAAGCAAGCTTCTATACTTACATTGTCAACAGACTTAAGGCGAAGTCCAATTTTGCCATCTTGATCTTTACATAAAATTGCTTCACGGATGCCTTGCTTAATTTCTGCTCTGCGAATTCCAATATCATTTCCAGTCACTGGAGCTACCATGTAATTAGTAGAAGGTCGTGTTACCAGTTGCTGATTAAAACAAAATAGCCAGACAACTTAGTTTCAACTTTTTAAAATAGCTATATGTCAGTTTATATGATATTTAAAAAAAAAAAAAACCAACACAAATTAAGTCACACCAGCTCTTCCCCACCCCACCCCCCCAACACTGGAAATATACTGCTCAGTTTAAGACCAGATTAAAATAGGCACTGTTACTTAAAACAATTCGTTTATCAGTCAAGTATGGTACTTAAGACAAATAGTAGCCTCCTCTCTAGAATGCTAGATATACATTCAGTCCTTATACTTCTGCTTTCTAAAACATGCTCAACTGGTACCTACACCCTGTGGCTGAGCAGCCGCTGCCAGTGGTAAGTTTCTCTGCACCTCTTCCTCATTGAGGCTCAGGCCCATATACTGAGAAAGTTCTGGATACAGTCTGGGGTATAAGCCTATAGGAGAAAAAAACAAAACAAAAAAACCCCGTCAATACAATTGTTGGTTTAACAGAACAAGCAGTTACTGCTTTCATATGTACAATTACTTCAACAAATCTTGTGCTATTGTAATGTATTTAATTTGAAAATTGTGATGGAAGACCCATTTGAATCAGGACTATTATTGCAGCCCAGCTTAGAAAAGTAACCAGACAAGCAGCACTTCTGAGATAAAGAGCTTACAAAGAACTTTTAACGTCAGCTTCTTAATTCATCATACACACACACACACACACACACACACACACAGAGTGACCTTCCACCAAGTACAAGACAGCACTCGCAAGAGGCATCCATGCCAAGGACATTCCAGATCGCAGGCATGGTAAAGTTTCTGCAGAAGACAGCCTCCTGGCTGTAAGGTCCACAGTGCAGTCTAATAGTCTTCATAAGAAAGTAGCTGTCATTTTCTCACAGCTTCAAAATGAAGTTGTTTTAGACATGCTTCTCACACCAAGACAAAACAAACATGGCCCTTAAAATACCCAGCAGGAGATTCCTCTACACCCGAGAGGAGCGGGGTGCAGGGAGTGGGAGGAAAGGAAGTTAAACTGACAGACTTGTCAGACCTTGAGTCAAACCACTCTGGAAATAAGCTTGATATTGCTCTTGACATTCCACAGATAACTAACTGGTGCCATTTAACAAGCAGCAGTTACGAGAACTCTTAAGAGTCCACCCGCCGTTCTCACCAAATCGGTGGGGACAGAAAAGGCTGCTTGGAGAACAAGGTGGTGCAAAGGATGGCCTTGGAAGCAAGCAGGCTCCCCAGTTCACAAAGCTCAGGCTTCTCATGTTCATTTATGGGTACATGTATAAAACCAGCTGTTATAAGAATCCGCATTTGACCAGAAACAGAAAGTTTTCTGGGAAGGAACAAAGGTCACTGCAAGGTGAATTCCAGTATAAACAAGAGACTTTTTTGCTCCTTAATACTTTCAGTGGTAACATTTGCATGCTGCTTCACATGAGAGCTGTGTGATCTTTTTGCTAGATTGATCTATCAGCTTGTAGTTTCACCAATATTGATTAATAAGCTTTTAATGAATATTTATTCTATTTTTGCTGGCGTTTTCAAGCCCCTAGGATTATACACAATTAACACTGCACAAGACTTCTGCAGCTACTTGATTTTTCTCTTTTGTTCTTCACCAAAGACCACAACACAGGATGCATCTTTGCTGGCTGCATTACATTCTCATTCAAAACAGACACCCCTCCAAATAGCAGAAAACATCCAGAAGCTCTTGATGGCRGTAAATTCTCCTGCCTCTGCCAGGACAGAGGTATTCCCAGCAGGTTTGGCACATCCTATAGATGGTGTAGGCCTCCCTTCCTTTGGGATATATCAAGTGATTAATCGCTCTTCAGCCACACACAGCTCCTGAGCAATTCACACACAAGGTGATGTCAAAATTACATCATTTGGCCAGCACACACAAAAATTGCAGGAGAATTCCAACTCCGGACAGCAGAAAGTGTTGACAAGAAGGGACTGCTGAAGCTAACTTAAATCTGGTCTGTGAGGTTAGGCCAGGTAAGTATTCCAGAAAGGATCTACAAGAGGTGGCTCTCTGGTGAGCTACACAAACTCCTGCCTTAAAGTCATCTTAGACACACCAGTGCCAAGAGGAGAACCGGAGACAAAGTTACATCCACCAAGCTCCAACATCTGATCCACCAGCATTCTTGACAGCTATTCCAGCACTGCTGCTGGTCATGCTGGTGAGAGCTTTTAGGCCTTAGACCAAGCGTAACTCACTAGCCCAGAGCTCTGAACTCAGACATACCTGTGCACCTTCGTGGATGTACATGTGCATGGGAGAAGAGGAGGAGAAATGGGTACAAGTCATTCAGCTTTAGGTCTGATGGATTTCCCACCAGACATTTGATCCCAAAATCTGCTGGAAGCTTTATGTCGATAGCCTGACAAGATTAAGTTCTACCTTCCTGAGCACTCCTCTATTGACAGAGATTCGTGTTTGTTTGTTCCCAAGCAAGCTCATATGGAGAGGAAACGCACTCAGACACATGCTGCTCTCTAAAGCTTACAAAAAATACACTTAATAAATAAGGACAACTAAGTTTTGAGGTAAGAGTTAAAAAGAGCTCAAACGGCACCAGTAGCAGACCTTGTTATGTTAGGCTCACTTGGAAAAGGTATCGAAAAGTTAGGAGAAGGGTTAGTGTTTGCCACAACTTCCTTTTATAAGCAAACACTGTTTTTTGACTCCTATAGTGCCTCTACCAAGGTGGTTTGGGGCAAGTGGGGGGAGTGGGGGGTGTTGGCCTTTCCAAAAAGGCATGGTCTCACCCTTAGTAAATAGGATTACATATTTATAGGTATTTTTGACTGTACTGTAACCTTAGGCTTTCATAACTGCTTTCCACAACATTAGGATACTAATCAGTACATGAGCTTACCTCCATCATGAGGAATAGGAGCAGAAGCTTCAGACAAGATTGCTGGATTAGCTGGATTTGAAGAAAAGGCAGTCTGAGCCTAAAAGCAAAGAAACTCACATACGTTATCTTGTACAAGAAAAATCTACAAAGTCTTTATTATGCAGCCAGGAGACTAAGTATTTTGGGTTTTTTTGTACATGCTAGTTACTATTCATCTTGAAGCTCTAAAGTCAATCTTTTTCTTTGAAATAACTGCAATACAATATGCTGTAGTAGTATCAGACTACTTCGGTAGATCAACTTGTATCTTCCTCAGAGACAAGGCTACAGTAATAATGCAGAAAGGCTTTACTGTCAATCTGTTCTGGTTTTGTCATTAAGCAAGTTAAAGAGCRTAAGATCTCCTTAAAAGACATACTAAACTTGGCTGACAAAGCTTTATAACTTTAAGTTTTAAGCTATGACCTTTGGCAGAGTGTTTTGTGATTCCTTTTTTTCAGCTGGATAGCAGCCACTTTTATCTCTTCACCATTTACAGATGTTATTCATGAGTTCTGCCACAGTCCCTTATAGGTTGCAAGTTAAGTTCCACACAGTCCAATGCTACTAGTTTAATACCTTCCAAGGCATTAAAGAAATGGACCTTCTAAGATGATTTTTCTGCAGAAGTTGCCACTACAGTGAACACACTAAGCTTAGTTTCTATATTGCTTACTGACTCACAAATATAAAAGACAGTATTAGAGTAAGCCAGTTTCCTTCCTTCTCGATACCTCAGCTACTACTTTTTTGGCCTTGTGTAATCATGACCAGTGAAAAACACTGCCTTACACAGGCCTGTTAAGTGTGATGGAAATAGTTATCCCAATAGCTTTTCTGAGGTTGAACGTCAAAGGTGGGGGGGAAATTACTAAATGCATAGTGAAACTATGCCGAACAGGACACATAAATCATCTAACACAACATGACAGTCAAATGACTTAATGTTTTTCAAGGAAATCATGCTTAAAAATAGAAGACTTCGTAGTCCTGTACTCTCCAGGAAGTTGTTTTTAGAAAAAAGTTTCAGAGCAAGAATGACTCGTTATTTATCAATATCAGATGTATTCAGAAGGGTAATCTCCAACTCAAATGCTGGACAAAAAGAACAGGTTAGAATACTTAATGTAACAAGTCCGTTTGTTTTAACCAGCAGTCATTTTAATCTCACTCACTGGTTGTGGATACAGACTTCCTCTTCCAGTACTCTGCCTCCTTTCTCCTAAGAGTGTTCTCAGACATATTTAAAAAAACAGCATTTTTATAATGCACTTTTTGGGAGAGGCAAATAATTTAGCCTTTGCTACCAAAAATATCAGTGAAAATGGAATGGCTTACTCTTGAAATAATGGTATTTAGCAACGACAGTATTTACTTCCCCCTCTCTCACAGCTATTCTCAGTAGACAGCCCATTACCCTCCTAGTTCCTACTACGGTTGGCAGGAGCGAGATGCTGTCACGTAACTGCTGTAGGGCAATCTTCCCCATTGACGATGGCAATAAGAACACCCAAGCCTCTACACTGGGGATCTGTAACCAAATGCTCTTGGTTCTACCTCCCTCCTCTCCCACCCCCACATGAATTTTCTCATAGGCTGTCTTGCTTGACATCCCATTCAACAAGTGGTAGAACTTTGTGAAATCCTAATTTAAACTTTGAGTGGACAGTCATCTTTAAGTATGACAGCAAGCATCTGTCCCGCATGAACTGATTTCTAGAAAACTGACCTTTGAGATTACAGTGTCACCAACGATTAAACTAGCTTAACAGAACAATTTGTTATGCTCCCTATGGAAACCTCTATAGGGTTTACTCTTATTTGTCTGTGAAACACCACAACAGACTACAGGTGTAATACACGGACAAGGCACTCTGCCCAAGTTCATAAACGCTGCTGAGCGCACGGGCAAGGCAACGTACTAGAAGAGTCCCTGCTCTATAAAATGACAGAACATATATCTATGGTTCAAGGTTTACAGGACTCAGCATAGAGATACCCTACTTCCATTTCCTCGCTGCTTCATTCAGTGGTCACAAAAGTTAAGCAGTAGAAAGACCACATTTACTATTTTTAATTGTAATATATAAACTCTAGCAGTTGGTCTTTAAAAGACCGAAGGAGCACATTCTTGGCTCCAGGCTATTTTTTTTCAGATCAGCATACCTGACTGCAGATAAAGGACTTCGGTAAGATAAGAAGAATGGGTGGGCAGACACAACAAGGAGAAATCCCAACACAGCACCCACAACTTCAAGAGCCCCACCCCACACATACAAACACAGGTGAGGCTGAGGCACTCCACTTTGGGCCAGCACAGGAGAGTTAATAAGCTGTTCTGTGCAGTTTGTTTGACTGATTCCCAATGAGAAGGACGAGGACAGAAGCAGCAGCCACCTTAAAATGCAGTATAACTCACTGCTGTTGTTTAAACTGTGAGGGAGTCCAGTTTAGGAAAGAAAAATGGAAGCTAGGTAAAATGCTGAAGAAAGCAAGGAAACTCCTCATAAAATACATTCATGTCAAATTTCTCATGGAGTTTTTATCTATTAAAATGTTTTTCATTATTTTGTTTCACTGATATTTTTTCATCCTCAACCTGTCTAATAATGAAGCTACCAGTATTCTTACACAAAAAGGGTTTTACACAAATTTTGGAGGTGATAATCTTGGAGGTATCGAGAGAACTGGTCACTACCATGAAATAGCTAGAGGACAAGTCTGTGATTCCAGATGACGTTAAGAGAGCCAGTGTTCTTTTTTTTATGCCCAACTGACCGTGAAAACTTTCTGCCACAGGTTTGGACACCGGGAATGAGACACAGCAAGTTTATTAGTTCAGTCAATACCTATTTCATCACATCAGAGCTGAAGTACGAGAATAAACTGATTATGCTTGTCTACTTAAGACCAAGTATCTATACTTCAAAAAAACCAAACATACCAACACATTAAAGACAAATGACTATAAATGAATATATAAAACAAAATAAATATACCCAACAGTGGTAAAATAAGCATTAATCATATTATATCAAGCTACAAAGTAAACAGTTTGTCTTTCCCCTTTTAGAGTGCAATGGTAAAACAAACTCTCACCTACAATAAAAGTCTCCCCTTCACTGGATTAAATATCATCAAAACTCATCTTAAAAGCCCACCATACCTGAATAACTTTGTCCACCTTCAGATCTTCCAAGGAAGGATAGAGAGACATTTTGATGCAGTCTCACTGGGTAGAGGGAAGACAAAAAAAGGGGAAAGCAAACAAACAACAGGGTTAGCCGTCACAAATATTTACTTAGGACTACACCTTATTTTTAAAAAAAAAAAAAAAATAAAAAAAAAAAAAAAAAGCAAAAAAAAAAAAAAAAAAAAAAAAAAAAAAAAAAAAAAAAAAAAAAAAAAAAAAAAAAAAAAAAAAAAAAAGGAGAGAGAAAAAGAAAACAGACATAAAGCATTAAATAAGTGATCTGTGACCTGCAAGCCAGTTGATCTGTGACCTGCAAGTCTTAGCACTACAGATACCTGGCACTGCAGATAAATTCCATTAAGACTACCCATTTAATCTATTATCAATAATAGCCTTTGCGTAATAGGCTTTATTTAATATACTTAGCATTGTCAAACCTTAGGTCTCAACGACGAGAAAGCCTATACAGAGAAAACAATTTCACATGAAGTATTGGAAAGACAGACTTTAGGAGGCCAGGATGCAATGATGATGAGGGTTAAGAGGAAAAATCTAGTCACCCTCCTCCTACTCCTCCTCCCAACGGGGACAGTATTTTATATACAACTGCAGAAGCTTTCACTCTGTTATCCAAAGTATGTAAAGACTTTCATCAGTTCTGATGTTCCAGTAAGAAGCCACTAAAGAGAACTGGCTTCCCATGTGCATTTGCAACACATTAATTGCAGCAAGAGACCATAAAGCAGCCAGATTCAGTCAGTGGTGAGTTTCAAATCACACAGAGGCTTCAGGCCGGCTCTCATGTGACGTTGGGAGAGCCCTGTGACAACTTAGCAGGAAGTAATAACACAAAAAAGCCAAGGAAAAGAAAACAAGCAAAAACAAAAAACCCACTTCACATGATCCTCTCAGGCACCATGCTGACACCCAGCTCTGCTAGAGCCGGGCACCTGAGGCTTTGGGAAATCTCCTTTTCCAGAGCTGCTTCACTCACATTCTCACTGAAGTCAGCTGAACTTTTCAAAACCGTAATAAAACATTTCACACCAACATATGGGAACATTTTAATGAGGGGGGAAGAGGGACAGAAACAGAAGACAACAAAATGCGGTGCAGTTTTGGAAGTTATACAAGGCACTGAGAACACAGTTAATGAGGCAGCCCTATTAAAAGCTTTTGGTTTGGGGATTCATTTTCTCATCCAAAGAGTAGTTTAGAGGTCCTTACTAGTGTAACAACTTAGCAATAATTCCAGACTAAAAGTGACACTACACAAATCCTTGAGCTACTGTTTCTCTACATGCAGATATTAAGCTGTTTTTTTTAAAAACAAAACAAACAAAAAACCAAAAAAACCCAAAAAACCCAAAACAAAACAAAAAAAAAACCCACCACACACACAGACACCTAATGTGATATTGCAGCAACACAATAGACGTCTCTCCATGTTACACTAAGGTCATCAACGGCTCTTCTACTTGTTCAGCAGAGTGCCTGACAGCTCCAGTATCATGTCAGTCTCCAATTAAAACTTCAAATAAGCGTGCCCTAAATGTGACAGATCTAAACTGCGAATGCATTGCCAGTTATGTTGTAATAATTAATTGACACTGACATTTTTGACTAATTGTTGCAACTAAACCAAACATAGTTGAAGCCTGGAAGCTTTGTAAGTTAAACATACACTTTTAAAACCAGTTTAAAGTTCTGTTTTAATCCAGCATTGACCTGAAACAACCAAGTGCTTTTGCTCATCCAAACTGAGTAATAGCAAATGCAAGCCCAAGCCCGGCAAACCCCTTGCTCAGGTAAGCGGTGCCCAGACGCTACGTTCTGCTGCTAACACCAGCCAAGTCACACGCAGCATCAGACTCGCCATCTACTTCTACACTACAGCTGCCAGTCCGAGCACTGGCACACGTTCAAAGTCAGCACACCCCCGGCAGTGCGCAGGCAGGAAAAGAGGGCAGGCCGAGGACGGTGCATTCCCAAAGGAGTCACCCCATTTCAGGGTGACGGGGGGCACAGGAGCAGCATTTTGCCGATGGCAAGCTCTGACATCTGCACAGCAGCGGAGCACAGCACAGGGTCTGCTGGGTCCCCAGTCCCAGTGACCGACTTCCACGCCACAAACCCCAGCGTGTGTACACCTTGGCCAGCTTTAGTTCTCCTCCACAGACCAGTCTCACTCTGCACGTGATTACTGGTGACATTTGTCACAGATGKGCAACCTCAATCTTCCTCTAGTTTACAAAGAGGAGCGTAGTGCTTTCTGTAGAAAAGCATTAGCAAAGCTAAACATACATTAGTCCTTGGATCACACAAGATGATGCTCCAGCAGCTTATCCTGCCCCTTTACAAACCCCCGGCCACCTCCCCTCCCTATCCAAGGGCTCACAAACCCAAGCGCTTGTCACCGCTACCAAGGAGCTGCTGGGCTAGCTCCCTCGTGGTAATCTCACTAGTTACTATTTTTGGTTTTCCAACTAAATAGCCAGAATAACTGTCACCACTGTAATTGCATTCAGCGAGCTCCTAACTTTGCATACAGCATTTTCAATTTCTACACAGGCAGTTGTAGCAAGTAATCCTCGTTAGGTAAAGCAAGATCCACAAAAATACTGTATTTAGTTTAAAATATGACCTTTTAATAACAATTGCCACTGTCAGGGACCACCAGTAATCGCAGGAAGATCTTGTCCATGACTTCTGTGCAATGTTATTCACAGTATAAACACGAGTTTCAGCAGGCGCTGTAACGGCTTTAGGCACTGGGGAGTGGCTACCACAAGATGTGAGTCACCTCCTTTTCTCTCTTAAAAATCTACACTGACACCAGAATAATTTTCCTTGATCATTTCCATATGCCTATGTCTTGCGAGGAACACAAGTGTTTAGAAAAGCAAAAGTGAAAACCAAAAGGAAGAGCGCGGGGCAGGACGGACAGCCATAACTCAGCTAGTGACCCGCAAAACCCGGCAGTGAAGTCCTCTCCCCATTTCTCAGTACCCTTGGCTGGGAAGTCCAACCGCCAGCACCCATCAGCACGTCCCACTAAGCAGATTCTGCTTGCCAAAGGGAAGTGCCGGGCCACTGGTTGGAGACCTGTGGAAAGGCAGCACTCGTGACACCCTGGGGCTGCCAGCAGGAAGCCTTGCGGGTGGGAGTGATCCCGAACTGCCCTCAGTGGCACAGCTGGGAGGAGACGGGCTTCCTGATACACTCTCCAGGTCAGAAACCACGGAGCTGAAGGCAGTGTGGGATCCAGCTCAACCCCAAGCCTGGCCAGCCTGTAGCAACTGCTGTCTCTGAAAGTAGCAGCGGCCAATACTGGGGGAAAGGGGAAAAAAAACAAAACAAACCAGCCACCCACAAGTGTTCTCTGCCATGGAGAGATTACAGCAGCCCACAAAGCCAGCACCTATACTGACATATTGGTTTCCACTTCCCGAAGAGTTAGAAACCTATCAACCCAAAAATTCTTCTTTAAAGCAGATCCAGGACAAAACTTCCTGGAGGTCAGGCTGAGACATCAGGAACTGAGCAACTGTTTTGCAAGACGCATTCTCCTCTAACAACGCAGTGTTTCCCTTCTGATGCATACCTAATCAGCCTCTGAGCAACTGCTCTCATTATGCATTTAGCTCTAAAATTTGCTGCCTTCATTTCAGACCTGAAGCAGGGCTCGCTTGCCCGAAAAGGCACGTCACATCCATTCCACCCCTGCAGCAACATTTAGCTAGTCTAAAAAGAAGGTATTACAAATGTCCGAGTCTCCTTACAGGAACTGGCCGAGAAGCACGGCCCTTATGCAATGACCCCGGAGCCTGAACGAGAGGCCAGAAGACACCCCCAAACCCAGTGCCGCGGGAGCATGTAGACACAGACACACAGGCGTTTATTTACTCGCTGTCTTCTCTGGCCGCGGCCGGAGGGACCCCTCGGGGAGGCAGCGGCCGTCCCCCCCGGCCGGCTCCGCGGAGCGGTCGCCCCACGGCCCGGCGATGCACCGCCCGAGTCGGCCGGCAGCGCCGCCCCGCAGGAGCACGACACGGCTCCCCGGCGGCAGCGGGGACAAACTCTGCCCTCACAAGCGGCACAGCGAAGCCGCCGCTTCCTCCAGCCTCTCCCCGCAGCCGGCTCGGCACCGGCCTCCCCCGCCACACCCCCTCCCCGCTCCGCCATGCCCGCCGCCGCGCTCGCAGACACCCCCCCTCCCCCCCTCCTCCTCCCTCCCCTCACGCCGCCGGGGACGGGCCGCCGCCCCGGGCCCGCGCACAAAGGGCCGCGGGGGAGGGGGCCCCGCCAGCCGTCCCCAGCCCCTCCTTTACCTCCGACCCAGGCGGCGGCTGCCGTTTGTTGGGGCCCTCAGCGCGGAGAGGGGCAGAGGCAGCGGCGGCGGTGGTGGTGGTATCGGCTCCCGTAGGTCCCGGCAGCGCCGCTATGAGGGGAGCGGGGGCGGTGGCGGAACTGGCCCGGCCCCGCGCATGCTCCGGCGGCGGCGGGAGTGGGCCGGGCCCGGCGGGCGGGGAAGGGGGCGACGCGGGGGCTGGCGCTGGGGCCGGGGCCCGGGCCCGGGCGCTCCGGCGGCAGCTGTGGGGCGGAGGGGCGGGAAGCCGGGCAGCGGTGGCCCACCTCCGTTAGAAACAGCCCCCGCTCCCCACCGCGGCCGGCGACGCTTCGCTCTGGTCGCTTGCATTGGCATTCTTCATTTTTGCACTGCCTTTTCATCAATCATTTGCCTTTATTGCTTCGCAATCTTCATGAAGGACAACGTATCCTTTTCTATTCATTTTTTTCCCCCCCCTGTAATAAAGCACTGCTCTGTTTTGTATAAGCTTTGTTTTGCGTATTTCCCGGCCGGGCATTGGTGAGTTGCGACACGCCAGAGCCGGGGTGACCAGGTCACCATCTGAAGCAGAGCACATCGCCTGGAGAAGCTCCTCTGGAGGAACCATGATGTAAAGTATACAGTGACAGGGAAGTCGTGTAACAAGCTCGGAAAGAGGCTTTCGTACTCAATTACCGTAATTATTCCACATTTGCCTTATTTATAGCATGAACTTCTCTAGCATCAATTTTCAGTCTTTAAAATCCTTCTACGCTAGACTGTTGTCAAATCTTGTTCATCATATAGATAAAAAAATGTGCTGAGCACCCTAAAGCTTCTCTTCAGCTAAGAAACCAGAGCGTTCACTAAAAGAGTTTAACAGTTTGCCAGCACTGAGGAAGGAGGTCTGCTCCTACCTCCGGTCTCTTTCTCCTGTCCTCAGCCAGTCCCAGCAGTTCTCAGGCTCTTCCATGGGACAGTTTTACTCACTGGTCCAGCAGAAATCAAATCCACCAAAAAACATGAATGTTTTTCTGCTGAGTTAGTAAGCCAAACCAGTAACAAAAGGATCTCGCAAGCACCAGCGCCAGCCAGAGCAAGGGAACGGAGAGTGTGGCTGGAAACAGGAGAAAGGAGGAGGGGGGAAGGAGAAATGGGAATGAGAGGGAAGGGTGATTCCCTTCCTCCTGGCACTAACAGGCTGTTTCATCGTTTGGGCTGCCTGTGCAATTATAACCTTAGTTAAGCTAAACAGAGATTTTGTTGCAATGTGTACTTTCCAATCCTCATAAGTTTCTTGATCCTCTCCAGTTTGCATCTTTGGTGAGCACCACGGGGCTGTGTAGGATTGGGGTAGCAGCCACAGCAGTGCTGAATACAGAGGTACAGCCTCGCTCCAGCTGCTCAGAAGGCTTCTCTTTCTATATCCAATGATCAGCCGGGCCTGGCACCTTCCTGCATGAGCGTCCGAACCGTTGGCCACTGAGTCATGCAACTACAGATCATTAAATAAATATGAAGTGCGATTTTGGGCTTAGGGTATGAGTTCACAAAAACCCTGTGCTAGGTGCCTTCTGGGCTGGGAGGGAGGGAGGGAATCTAGCTCTGGTTTAATAACAGCAGATGATTACTGCTTTTGTAGTGTTAAATCTTCTGCATAGCCAAAAGTGATTTTTAACGTAAGTGCAGTGAAAGGTTTAAAACTTTGCATGCTCAGAACAAGGGTGTAACTCTTCATCCTGCAACGAGCTCAGTGCGGTGAAGCCCTGTACCCACGCTGGAGAATCAAGACTACTGTAGTGTCTGTATAGCATGGAAACTGTAGGTGTGTGATTGACAGTTGTCCAGGTGGTGCAATTCTGCTGGATGCTGGTGCTGACAACCGAAGGGGAACGTTTTCTTTCGGTTTGACATTGAATGCCCCTCTCATCRCGAAGACACTGCTCTTTTCCCCAGAAAGCTAGGTTGTTATTTGCTATTTCTGCATTACTTTCTCTCTTGTCATGGTCTTTCGAGACAGCCTGCTATCAAGGTAGCAGCATTTGTCGGTGGGTGTCAGACCTGCACTGTCAATGCACGCTTCCTGATTTTACCCACGAGACTGTAATGGACGTTCATTTTCGCTAGGACATCATCATAAAGTGGCTTCATATAGTCTATTACTTGCTGGGCATACTCTGTGTGCACTATTAACAATACGTAATCTAAGAACAAGCAAAGTCCAGGTTACAGGCAGTAGCGCTGGCACCATGTCCTCCTGGGGGATGTCCACCTTGGTAACAAAAGTGAATCTCATCATCTTCATCTCTAAACGTATCATGAAACACAATTTCAATAAAGATTTTCAAGAACAATATGAGGATGCATCCTTGCTAAAAACAGCTTTTGGACAGAGAAAATTAACCTTGTTGTACTGAAAAGCTTTCTCAAAGTTATTGTTCATTTAAATGTAGGAACAAAGCATAGTAAAACAGAAAGGTAATTGCTAGAAAATGGCTATGTCTAATCTGTGCAACCAGTGCAGTTTGGCATGTCTCAGGGCCCTCATCGTTCGAACACACAGACCAAAGGCAATTCCAGCTGCTCTTCTAGTCTAACCCACAGGTCGGAGTTTCCTTCCCAGGGAAACCAAAGCTTGGGAGGGGATGGCACACGCCTCAGTCTCTCTGTGACATGAACGGAGGACCTGGGACAAGGGAGATAATTCTGTACTTCCGAGAGCGGAGAGGGGCAGCAGGAGGGCCCAGCTGTACCTTTCTAAGAACTTCACTGAGATTGGGGAGCTCTAAGGAGTGGAGGTCAATCACCCAAACAAATGGCTCTTGGTTAGTTCCTGAGGTATTTGCAAAAAGATTACCTATTGTTTGAGAGAGGTGGAACARATGGCCAAGTTACCAGATTTTTGCTTGTTTAAATTAGAACACCCATGGCCATTTTCCATTGTCAATATACTATTTGTAGTTTTTTTACTAGTCTTGTGCCAACTTTCAAAGAATAATAGAAACCACCTACTGATCGGTATCAGTCTCAGCAGTTGCAAAAATCTTAATAAAATAATACGTGGTCGTTACCCAAAAATTCACATCTCCTTTGAAGCTGGAAACAAATTGTGCTTTTGTTCGTTAGGAAACTCTCCACCCATCCAACAATGAGACGTTATCAATGGTCACTCAAAACATGTACAAACTGTGCAAGATAGCACCCTGTCAGTACTGGAAGTAGAATAGTTGTATTAAAGCGGTTCTGTACCTGGGGTAGTTATGAGGGAGTTAACGGGTCCTGCTCTAAGCCAGGTGCAAGGAGTGTCCTGACCTATTGTTTGTATTTCTAGAAGAAACCCGCCCCAAACCAGCTTAAGTAACTGTGCTGCATTGCACTGAGCACCTCTAGACTTTCTAAACAAGAATTTTTGGAGTTTGCATTTAGAAACAAGAATTTCAGCATAAAACCCTATTATACAGAAGAAATTACATTAGAGGAGCTTCACTCCAGTAAGGTACTTAACATTAGAAACTGTTGGAATTAAAATTGCCTGGGTCACTTTGCTTCTGACTCCCTTTTCTTATATGTTTGATCCCATCTTTTAAGGGCAATATAATGTATTACTTTCTTTGTCCCCCCCTCAGCCCACAGGGTGGATGGTGCTCAGTGAGTGTATAATTTTCCACTGTTTAGTTGGCAGTTTCATGCCTGATTTCCTGTCTGCTATTCAAACTCCGCACTGAAGATGGAAATACTAATGTTGTCACCGGCTTTTCTAAGTAACACTAGTGTCCGAGTGCTGTGCAAACAATCGCTCATTTATTTTCTATCGTAATTCCCAGGATACAGACAGGGAATTCAGGCACTTAACTGGAATACGCTCAAAATGCATTATTCTGAGCTCTCAGTTCTACGAACTTGTGTTTCACATTTGTGAGAATACAGAAGATTTTTTGTTAAATCACCACCTTCCTGACTTCACTCACRGTTGTGTGCGCCCAACACTTCTGCAAATTAGACTCTAGGGCCTCTGTGGGGCAACTGGAAAATGAGGAGAACACAGGAACCGCTTGTGGAGAGCCTGGTGAGAGGACTTGTTTGTCACTGCAGGAGAGCTCTGCGGCAGAGGTGGGAACAGCATCCAACTGCTGGTCCAGGGCGTGAGCAGTAAGATGTTCTTCTCTCCTCCTCGTTCATTAGACACCTTCCAACCTTTACAACAGATGAAGCAGAGGTCCTGCGGACAACGGGCTTCTTCATGCACTACCCTGAGTCAGTCCTAGGAGAGAGGAGACAGGAAAGAGAGCTGAGGAAGGGGTGGATTTGAGCTCTATGCGGGCAGGCGGGTGGGGTGACTGTGCTCTTCCGGTGCCTAATCCTCAAGTGGGACTTCGCTGGAAAGGACTTAAATAGCCTGAACAGCTCTTTCCTATCTCTGACGTACACATTTCAATGTTTAAAAATCTGTACTCTTTGTTTTCATGTTGTAAAGACTAGAAACAGAAGGTAGGCATAGTAGAAATAAGGCGTATATTTCACAGTAATGGTAATTTTTACTGTTTACCTGCTTCCCCAGGGATTCAGTGTTTTTTCCTTTCTCCCAGTGTCTCTAAATCAACATTTTATATGTTCACATTAGATACGGTCTGGTTCAGGCCGAGGTTATGGTCTCTGATTTAGGTGACATTCTGTGGTCTAGATGAAGCATGAAGCTGGACTAGAGGACTACAGACAGATCCCTCTGCCCTCAAAATATGTAAATAAAATAGCCTGGTGGAGCATACCTCCGTGTTCTGCCTTTACTGGGTCGCAGTGATACACTGGAGTCAGCTGAAAGTGAAAATGCAGCAGGAATTTAGATGGGCTTGAGTGCCACTGCCCAAGAAGCTCCACTGACATCTTTAGGCAAACAGTACGCTCGAGGAGGACACCCTGGCCACCTCTCCTTCACACTTTGCGAACACAGGGCACAAGTGGTTGCGGCAAGAGTGGCATGAGGACGTGAGCTCTGATGCCTCGATGGGAGCCTGGCACTTTGTCTTAAAATGCCACTGAGGATAAATTTGAGCAGATGCTGGCCTGTGGGCTGGGATGGTGGGACGGAGGTGGGTGCCTCTCTTGTGCTGCTGTGGCTACTGGGGCTGTGTCCTGTTTCAGCTGGGATAGAGTTAATTTTCTTCCTAGTAGTTGGTATAGTGCTATGTTTTGGATTTAGTATGAGAATAATGTTGATAACACACTGATGTTTTAGTTGTTGCTAAGTAGTGCTTACACCAGTCAAGGACTTTTCAGCTTCCCATGCTCTGCCAGGTGCACAAGAAGCTGGGAGGGAGCATAGCCAGGGCAGCTGATCCAAACTGGCCAACGGGGTATTCCATACCATGTGACATCATGCTCAGCTTATAAAGCTGGGGGAAGGAGAAGGAAGGCGGGACATTTGGAGTTCAGGTGTTTGTCTTCCCAAGTAACCGTCACACGTGATGGAGCCCTGCTTTCCTGGAGATGGCTGAACACCTGCCTGCCGATGGGAAGTAGTGAATGAATTCCTTGTTTTGCTTTGCTTGTGCACACAGCTTTTGCTTTTCCTATTAAACTGTCTTTATCTCAACCCACGAGTTTTCTCACTTCTACTCTTCTGATTCTCTCCCCCATCCCACTGTGGGGGGAGTGAGCGAGCGGCTGTGTGGTGCTTAGTTGCCAGCTGGGGTTAAACCACGACAGGCTGTGACCTCTGGCAAAAGAGGCGAAGGAGAGCTGGGGCTCACAGCGACATCACCCACTTCAGCAAGCCACACCGGTGGCAAATTAAACACACCTTTGCGCTTAAATAGAAAAGAAAAATTTAATGAACTATGCATTGGGCAGAGTCCCACCACAATACGTGGTTCTACATGGAGTCTGCAAAGATGCGTAACAAGCAGATTCCTTATATACGCTTGCACCAGCACCAAACCTGAGAGCTGTTGCATGGGGCACCTCAGCCACACCATGGGTCCATTCCCCAGCCCAGCTCTGCTGCCCAAAGGTGGCCCCTGAGCTTGGGCCCCTGAGCGCTCCCATTCCAGGATGGCTACAAGACAATGCTGAGGCTGTTTCTTATCTCATCACCAAGGGAAACTTCACTCCCTTGCAAGGAGTCTGTTCCAGCCAGTTTAACCCCTTCTTGCAATTGAGCCTCCTTGTCCTCCATGCCAGATCATTCCTCGGTCACAAATTACCACAGATGAGCAGTTATAATTAGAATTTCCCTTTCACGCCTGTCACCACTGGAAGTCTTTAGACGAGCCTGAAAATTTTGGGGGAGACTGTCATGGGAACTTGAATTGCCATGAGCGATCAGAGGGTGGCTCATCCAAAGGCACGTATTGGTGTTGGCACAGTGCCCTCGCTTTTCTGGGGAGCTGTCTCCACACTGACTCAGCAAGTCAAATGCTTTCCGTAGCTCAGGAGTGGTTTTTTTGGAAGTCTGCCACCRCATTTCTGACTACACCAAACCTGTTTAACTTATGAGGTCAGAGTCTTGAGTCATATGGCTACAGGAGCACTGATATTTGTCAATTTGTTAAGAAAAACAATCATTTGTTCCCATGTGTAAACTTTCCAGCTGTTTCAATGCTTCTATCTTTTACCTTGTGTTTTGCCTTTATCTTCCTCAGCTCCTGTTCTCTGCAACATCTACCTGTCATSCCTCATCCATCAGTTTTTTCTTTCTACATTACCATGTTCTTTTTGTGTATTTCTTTTTTCATTTTTGTCTTTCTACTTGTGGTTTAAGTCTTTTCATGTGCAAAGCAAAGCCATAAGTAGATCTCTGGTCTTTGCCTATTTAAGTTAAAAATATAAAAGCATGTAGAAAGAAATGGGTAAAATGCAGTATTACAGCAATTCTGGTAGTGGAAAATCAGAATTACTTGTTAAACATTGGCACAGATAGATAGTTTTTCAAATTAGCCACCTGCATTCAGTTGCAATTAAATTTTCTCAGGCCAGAAGGCTGATTCACATGTAAAGCTAGTGGGTTGTGCTTTGGACAGCTTGTTTATGTAGTGCCATATTCATCTCTTTTTAATCTAATCTGGACAGTTGAGCAGCCTCACAGTTTGAAGTTGCTTTCACATTATGTATATTACAACACCATGCCTTATTTTTCCTTTCTTCTGCACAATGAAGACATTGTTCACTGCCACAGTTCCCTTTAGCCAAAAAAAAAAAATCTTTGGCTGCATAGAAATATGATCATGAAGAGGACTATATCGCACAAAAGGATTGAAGCTATGACTGGCAGATTTCTGCTGCAATATAGAAAGGCACTCACTCTTCAATTCTTCGCTTGTATCCTCCAATAAATACTGTAATATAAAAAGTAGCACATAGAGACGGGGAAAATATAATATTCAAGTAACTCTAGTAGTAGAAGAACACGTGTATTTTCCCTTGGAAGAGTAAAATGTGGCTCAGTCACATAGCCGTGTGCCCCACACTTCATCTAGTTCTTCTCATTTTGCACAGTCCAATAAAGTTTGGATCTACATTAAAAGACACATTTATGTACAACTGTTCTAGGCAAAATTTCCCATATCTAGGCAACAGGCTAGCAGCAATCCACCAAAGATGCTCTCAGAGAACGATCCCTGTGTTCGTATATAGATCCAAGGGAAAAGTGATAGAGGATCCTGAAACAAGAAACTGTCCGAGGAAAGTTGTGATGATAACTTCTCTCTGCCCACCAGGCAGCTGCCACCAGCATTTCCAGGCTGTGGATCCTTTCCAGCTGGCATTTTCCACTAAACCAACAGCCAAGGTATCTGTGAAAGTGCTTGGTGCTTTCTTGTTGGTGGTTGAGCCTCTTTGCTGATTTGGACCATTTGACTTGGCCAGCTTTTTATCTTTTCCCTGACAATCATGAGATTTAGATGTCCAGCAAGAGTCATGCAATAACATCTTACTTGGATATGTAAGTAAAAAGGGGGAAGGTCTTATGTATGTTTGTAGAAATAAACTTGGGCATACATATTTTAGCATTTTAGTTTGGATCAGGAGTGCAAAGCAAACCTTCCAGATGTTCCCTCTTACAATGCTTTGGTTTGCATTTTGGTGAGTCAGGCTTGGACTTCACAACGTCCTTTTTTTGATTTTAGATGAATGTAAACCTTTGCAATAGACGAGGACATCTAGTCTGTTCTGCTGGTGAGTATTCAGTCCCTTGGGCCAGAGAGCTAGTGTGAAGACTGAAGAAAAAAACAAAAAAAATATGGATAGATTGGACATCAGGTCTTCAGCATCATTTCACTCTACATACCCACTCCTATTGTCTCACACCACTTGCTACTGCTGACATAAACTTGGATGTATAGGGACCTTCCAACATCTCAATCTCTGTGGCTCCTAAATGGAGATGTAAAGTGAGTTGTGCGCATGATGAAGTAGGGGACATGAATTAAGAGCTACACTTAACTGATGGCTAACTCAGGCAGATGAATCCATGCAACAAGTTGCAAAAGAGCAACTAGTAAGCTACAGTGGTATGTGGGAGACAGGACGGTGCACCTTAAAAAAAAAAAAAAAAAGGAGGAAAAAAAGGAAGAAAAAGCAGCAGCATAAGAAAAGCACAGGAAAGCAGAGCAAGGCAGAAGGTGCTGTTATTCCCTGCTCCATCTGCTGGGGCAGCCCGGAATAGCTTGTCGTGTTCATCCAGACAATTGTACTGTAGTAATCTTCTACTGGCTTGTTACCTAACTTCCTTTCTTCAAATAATTATTTGGTAGTGGTGAGCTGCATCATTTTTGTAACCACATCTGAGCTTTGATTTCTCCCTGTTCAGTGTTTTGAGTGCCTGCAATTAGGCTTTTAAGTGTAATAGGATAATACAGAAGCTGCTGTTTTGTTATCAAATGATACGATTCAACTCCAGAGTTTAAAAAAAAATATTGCTTTAAGAAGATGCAGTTTGCTGCACTGAGTAGTAATAACTCCTCATGGTTTATTTTGCATCCATTTCCTTTCCCTGCTTGGGTTCCCATCTCAGTTCTCTTTTGTCTCTGTTTTCATAATTGCTATCTTTCTTTACAATTTCTTTTCTGCAATACCTAGAAAAAAGTAACTTACTTAAATCTTAATATTCTCAATTGTTACCAGCAACCATAGGTTTAGTAGTTCCCTTTTCTACAGTTTTAAGGAAACCTGTCATGCCAGAATGCGACATATTATTAAAATACTCTCATTCAAATGAAAGGATGATATTTGTTAATGAGATTTAGTTTATAATGCTTGATATTAAAGGGAAGATAGTGGCATTGTAAGTTGCAGATTTTGATAGAAAGGTTACTAAATTTTGAATTGATGTCCCAAAAGAACAAAGAAAATCCCAGAGAGAAAATTAACTGATATGGTGTAAGCAAGCAAAGTTCATTATTTGATATATGAGCACATTCAGAGGATACTCTGAGATAAATATGTAAATATTAACTTGGTCATTAGAGGATACATCTGTCCATACTATTATTTAAATGCTCAGGGGCAATTGTCCTGAAACAGGATGCAAATAAACCCAGTTCCCAAGCCTGTCCAACTTTATAACCCACCGATGTTGATTATCCGAATGCAAATACAAGGCATTGTATATGCAGAGTGCTTCATAATGAAAAAAAAATGACAGGGTCAAAGATATCACAAAGATATCAGATTACAAAAGAATTGTATCTCTACCATACTACATTTAAACAATCTACAGAAAAGTAAATAATAGCAAAAAAAGAAATCCGAGCACACTATTTTCCTGGAGCCAGATGACTCACAAATTTTGCAGAAGGCAGAGTACAATGTAAACAAAATCTGCCCTTTGAACAACCATGACAGTTGCTAAAATAGTGCTGTAGAGTGATAGTCTAATAGCATGAATTTATTATAGATTGTGTAGATCATTAAATAATTAAACTGATTGGCATTATTCTCTACAGCATCTTTAATATCATTTTACTCATATTCTTTAGATATTCTGTTCTTATTTAGGTATTCCTGAAGACTTCCACCTTTTCCATTGACCCAAGAAAACCAGGGAAAAGGTGAATCCAGCCCGAGATCTGCTGGATTTACTTCTGGGATTACAGTCTCTTTGGGGAAAACACCGCATTTCTGGCATGATCACTTGATAACAGCAGCCAGTTAATGCTCTTCCAAGAGAGCTCTAAAGTGGTGGAGAAAGTAAGATGGGATCAGAAGAGGCAGCAATCAAGAGGTGCCATAATTCCATTTCCTAGTAGTGATTTTTCCTCAAGGGGAAGCACAGAAAAACTGGAGTGCAATGGAGATGAGGCACAGGACTTAATGGCTTGTCTGTCGTTAACTGATCCCTGCAAGGGCAGGTCTTTGCCAAAGTGCAGCCAGGAACCAGTGCTGACCTCTGGAAAACCACAGTGAGGGCAGGCTGGGCAATGGGGTGCTGTGGTGGGAAGTCAGGTCTGTTGTTGCTGGTGGACACGGCAGGCAGCATTGTCTTCTGTGTGCCTAGAGCATCGCATGCTTTCCAGTTTCTAGATGTACGGTGGCTGTGTCAAGTCAACACTGATGCTGGACAAGGACCTTCAATTTCTGGACTGTCCTCTCAGTACAGGAGCCTGTGTGATGACAGCTGTCATTTGTCTCTAAAAATAGCTGCTTCTTATGACTGGCGAAGAGTAAAACCCTGGTTCTGTTGAAGTCAATGGCAACATTCGCAGTGACCCCAGAAAAGCCAGGTTTTCAGCTCGGCCCTCAGGAACCTCAGCAGTGTCACCCAGCGTATCAGCACAGACAGCAATCCACGGCCTCCAAAACACCCACACTCTGAACAAACCTAAGTCACTCTTCCCAAGAAACTGGTAGTATGATAGCTTGCATAAAAGCTATACTTGTATGTAAATACAAAGAACAATACATAGGCACGTAGAATAGATACCATTTTTGTTTTATAGAAACAGGAAAAAAATACTGCCCAGCAAAGTTCAATGACTGCTGTAGAACACAACACACAAGTGCCATTTGAAGAGGTTTACCAGTAGGTGGTGATATATAATTATTTATTAGCAATTTTCTGGCTGCAAAAGGTTCTGCGCTACAAGCAGCTGCGCTGTGTGACTTCTCCACTTTTTGTTTATGCTTTCCTTTCATATTGCTCCACCTTTCTGAGATATCTTTTACATGTTTCACAGCTGCAGAAATGTTTCATAGCTGCAATTGCATCTCCTGGCTGTAGCACATCAAACTGCTCCTGTCCTGTGAACTGCAGGGCTGCCTTCTCACTGCTGAGCTGGTTTTTTGTGCGGTTTCAGTGTTTTTCATCTGTTGATGAAAGATAGTAACCCAGTTCTCGCAACACATGCAAGACAAAAAAAATCAATCATTTCTTTATAGGGTGTACCTCTTATTTACATCCAGTGAATAAACAGTTTTTATAGTTAGCTGTGTGCAAATTTGCTATTTACTGCCAAATGTAATCAGCAGCTTCTCGTAACTCCATCACACTCTTCTGCTCACCAGTGCTCCTGAGTTATGAAGCCATCGGTAACCCTGGAAAAATTATTCACCTCAGCTTGGCCTATCTATTATTGTCTATTTAAACACCATGTGTGAGCCATGGCTAATGAAAGCCAAATAGCTACAACATATGAAATGAAGCTGGGGTTTGGATGGTTAGTGAGTTGTTTCCAAGCAGCTGTAGCAAGCAAGCCAGAAGACTTCTCTTAGGCTTCAGGAATCGCCGCAGGTCCTCTCCAGAAGTGAGCTGGGCCTGTTTGCTTTATGGGAACAGTATTTGCTCCATGGAGGCCATGACCAAACACACCTCACCGGCTGGAGCAGAGGTGATAGATAAGAGTGCTCCTGGCAGCCTCTGCCCACAGCCAGTGGGCATATCTAGGTGAAAAATGACTTGGTGCCCTTTTGGGGGAAGTGGTGCAATGTAACTCCGCATCAGTCTCAACACAAGTCCTAGCCCTGAAGACACAAGCAGAGCCGTAACTCTGCTGACCTTGTAACCGGTGTGGGCAGCTGGGCTGAGGTGGAAGTGGGTGCTAAACACATCTTACTGGGTAAAATGTCAGCAGACTGCTTTGTCTGCATCCATGTTCTCTTGAGTTGCTCTTTTTGGACTGGTTCTAGCTTAGTATGCACTAAGGCTTAACCAAAAGATCAAATGGCAGTTGTTAAAATGTTTTCTATTTTCAAACTACCATCCAATGCATTGCTGAGTTTCTCCACCGTTCTTAAGGGATGAACACCCATATTCAAACCTGCAATGACAAAGGCTTATACAAAGATACGTGGTGCTTTATTCCTGCTGGTGTCATTAGCCTGAGGTGAGTTTTGAGCCCAAGTCGTGTCAGTTCTTTGCACTAATATTCTTCTTACCATTTATGCCAGGAGTCTGCTTCACAAAGCCAGGGCAAAATGAGTCAGTATGCTTTTTATGACTGCATCCATAACCCCCATGGGTTGCCCTTTCTGGCTGAGGCAAGAAAGAGCCAACCTCATACAGAACACACAATGTGCTGCAGAAAATGTAACATCTGTCAGTCAGTGGGACAACATGGTGCCTTCAAGCCCTGCTGTACAGATTGGTGACAACTGCGTGAGCTTTGGCAGTGGGAAATGGGACCCAACCAGATGTCGTGTCTCTGCCTGTCTGAAACTGAAGAACGCCGAAATACCATACCCAGAATGTCAGGGCACCCAACTGGTGCTGCTGAAAAATCAGGGAAGCCTAATGCCCACTGATATAAATGAAAGGAGAATCATACTTCTCATCTGCTGAATTTGGGGGAGTATCTGTGGCAGACACCTCTCCTGCTTACAGTTATCACAAGGACATATGTCACAGGCTCCAGCCTACTATAGTACTGGCTGGCTTTGGGGCTATAGATTGGCCTATTTAAGAAACTAAGTGGAAGATGACCTAGGACTAGGAAGCACCTCAAACTATGTGAGAGTGACTCTGTTCTGACATAATAGTTATTTATCAAGGGTGCTGCCTGTCACGTCCCACCTGTGCGGGAGAGGTGACTCAGATTCGCAAATTCTGTCGGTATGGATTAAGGTGAAACGACACTCAAGGTCTGTACATAAGCAAAGACTCTTACTCTATAGCTAGGTTCATTGGTAAATAATTGGATAACAGAAAAGCCTGTTGCTCACCACTGCTGTGGGAGTTTMTGCCTTGCGTTACTTACTAGGAAAAGGTAAAAGAATAAAAGAAAGAGAGAAGGAGAGAGYRAGAGAAAGAAAGAGAGAGRAAGAGATCACCGGTCCAGGTTCCAGCACTGGTCCAGCCAACAGGGGTCTCTGGTCTGCAGGAGCGCTCCTTCCAAAGTTCCCGAAATGAGTCCCACGTCCCCAGATTGAAAGTCGAAAGAGAGAATCTCCCCCTAGGCACTTGCTTTCCCCTTTTATGCCCGCTGTTCACTTCAAACTGCCCCTCTGCTATGGGGGTAGTTTCGTAGTTCGCTTCTATTGGTTCTTGTATGTCTCATCTTCACTTAAAGTCACAGTGTCCTTTCTTTTTACTGCACATATTCAGTGGGGAAGGGGCTTTGTTGGGTAGGGGGCTTTTCCTGCTGGTGGGTGGATTTTTTAGTATGCTAATTAGGATAGTTCACTCAGTTCAAGTAGTTGTTTCTTTGGTTTTATCAGTCGTTCTTGTTTTCTTAGCACTTATCTGGATACTCTGATACTTTATTTGGCCGACTTATGGTGTCATCATATTTCTTCTCCCAAGGCCAGACCCAATTAACTCTCTACAGAGGAGCCTTCCTGGGATTCACCATCCCTCAGTCTTGTGAGTGTTTGAGACATTCCTCAGACAGGCTCAGGGGATCTCCACCCCCTGCTCCCTTATCAAGTTTTGTCTCCTGTCGTTGGAAAACAGTTCTTTGTTCCAGTGGGTTACAAGTTGGCCTTGGTGTTAGCTGCCAGTTGGTCTCTTACACTGCCACATAAAGGTCTCTTAAATGGAAAAGAGGGGGCACATTTGGTTTTCCTGACAGAAAGAGCAATTATTTAAGGTAGGTTGCCAAGCAGCTCCTGTTCTCTGCCTACTTCTGGTTACACTTTTATTGCTATTATATATGTACAAATCAAAAAGAGAAAGAAGGTGGGAAGCTTTAGAGAAGTTACTCCTGTTGTGGCAGCAGGATGCCATTTATACATGATATTATCATCACACTGCAGCACAACTACCCAAAGCATGTAAGGAAAAGGCAAGTGTGACTGGCAGCTCTACCTGGTGCAACACATGGTAGTGTGAGGAGCCACAGGTATCTGTTGCTGGTTAAACGTTATTCCTGTGTATTAGATACAAAACTGACAGAAGTTTCCAACTTTCTTATTCAGTGTTGTTTGGACATAAAAAGGCTGAGACGTACACAGGCAATAAGAATTAGGCACAAACATAATAAAATGATCACACTAGTTTAGGATGAAGATAGGAGGTAGTCAAAGATGACACCCAGAATTGAAATTTCCCATAATGGAAACAAGCAGGAAATGGGAAAGCATGGATTTTATAAAGCAATTCTGCTACAACAGGCTAATTTCAGCTGATGAAAAACCATGTTTTCTAGGAAAATGTAAGAAACACCTGTCCTTAAATGGAAATGGGGTGGGGGACTGGATCTTGAGCTGACACACAAAAGAAGTTGGCTATTAGATTAAGTGAGGGCAAACCTCAATGCTGTAAAAAGTTCTTTCTTCAGTATAGAAACTTAAAAATTGCCTCAAATGTAATGGCATTTGCACAGAGCTATCCCATGCCTCACTGCCTTCCTTGGTTTGAAGCCAGGACAATATTCCCATCTACCAGATTTGCAGTGTAGTGCTYGAAGTGGCAGACTTCGGTGAAAAGTCCAAATCTTTACTGTTTTATCATACAGCTGTAGGGACCAACAAAAACTGGTACAAAAGTGAGCCTGAAAAAGTGGCTAAAACCTATCAGTTTCTCTCTTAGAAACATATTAGGCCCTGAATGACTAAGGAGACATCACTATATGCTACCTGAGCTGCCTCCTCAATGGCTTAATGCCAGATGCTAGGGGCAAGCCAAAGTTTGAACTCTCACTAGTTAGCAACAGAAAGGGAAAAAGGTTTAATCTTTAGTGATTAAACTAGCATCATAAGAGAAATAACGTAGCCATTCCCTTTTTTTCAATGGCCATCCAACAACCCTCACTATGCAAGTTAGTCATGGTACTTGTTCATTTCAAACAAGAACCAGCATAGCCCTCATGACTTTTTCCTTAAATTTTCTTGATGTCTTCAATCGAAACACAAGAGGGGATTTCTATTTAATGATCACTAAATTCATCCCAGATTACCCTTTTCCCTCTTCTGAGCACCAAAAGTTCTCTCCTACTCCCCACAGCTTAGCCTTGAGGGAAAACAGTGAGGAGAAGCTTGACATACTCTCTACCAAATAGGAGCATGTCCAGGAGCACTCCCAGCACTGACCTTTGGGCAGCTGCGATACCTCCTGCCATTACTTTATGCCTGGATTATCTCCAGCCCACAGCTAGTAGGCTTTTTATTCCAATCTCCCATCTGGTCCTTTGCAGTTGGTCCCCTACTTAACCCAGTCCTTTCTCCCACACAGGTCTTCTTTACTCCTTTCCTTCCTTCTCCCATCTAGATCGTTTTCCCCCTGAATCAGAAATATTTGTCTCTCCTGTTGTTCTCCTGGTCACTCTGCAGCACTTATACTTGAAGTGGCACCTCTTCAGGGCTAGGAATATGCCTACACAGCACTGTAGAAAGGACTTAGCAATGTACGGACAGGGCATGGCAGAACTCAATGTGGATGATAAGAGAAAATGGGTATACAGGGATATATTTAAGCAGAAAGGACTGAATTAGAGAAAAAAAAGGGGCTTGGTCCTCTAGGTGCTGAAAAGTCAATACATTTTTCAGAGTTTTCCTGAAACAGGACCAGAAACCATATTCCAAGGCTGCAAAGTTGACTGAATTGGTTCTGTACAGCTTGGAGCAAAGGCAGAAAGCAGAAGATTTAAATGGGAGAGTAAAAGGTGATCCAAGGACATTGAAGAAAAAAACAGCATGGTTGTCTAATCCTGCTTTCTTCGCTCACACACTGCATTACAGAAAGCCCATTTTTCCCTTTCTACCAGAGAAACATTGTTAGAAAGAGTAAGTCAGTCCATCACTGCAGCCGAACCCCCCACCATTCCCTCTGGCAGTGGCACACCAGAGCCAGGGCAGTCCCACGAGAAGGAGAAGGGAGGGGATGAGCAGGCTGGCAGCTAAAGGACAACACGAACTGCAGCCACCATTTAGCCCAGTCTGAATCCTCTGGAGACCTGTCAGTAGCCATTTCATATATTGCTACACTTGAACTATAAACTGCAATTGGTAAATCTGCAGGATAGATCAAAATACACCTGACAGACCTTCAAATTATCAACTATTACAGCTGTTTGATTACTTTGGAACCGCTACTGATATGTGACATCAGCTCAAGGCTGTGTCTGCAACTGTCTCCATCAATCCAGCAAAGCTCTCTGCAGAAAGATGTCAGAACAGAGACAAAACAGGCTCTCTCCAGAAATGGTTAATCAATAGCTTGCTAGGTTGACTGAAGGCCACTAGATACAGTGGTGTACCACCGTATATAAATTGTGACCTGTCTTCTTTATCATTCTCAGTCACCTCTCCTGCCATACTGGTAGTTACCAGTTTTCCACTTGGAAGTTTTTGGGCATTACCAGAAATGTTCGTAGCATCGTGGATCTGGGGAACACTGATAATACTCTGTTGTGGGTTTTGGTTTCTTCTAGGGAGGAGGAGGAGGTAAGGAATCTATTTGTAAATGCATCCCAGTGTACCTAGYCTTTATTTCTGTCAAATATACTGTGTATATAACTAAAAGAAGTGTAATCTTAAGACTGACAGATGGACAGATGCAGGATAGCATGGGCAACACTGTAGTTTGGTCTTTTGAGAGATTTATTTTACAACAGAATTTTTGTGTACGGGCTTTTTAATAATAGTGAGGTAATGCCTAGACGTAGCTGTAGATACAAATCTATGGATAAATGAGGTAATTAAAATATGAATATGCATGTTCTGATTTCCTAAAGTACTGGGTTATAATTTTGCCTGCATTGTAATCACAGCTAATACCTACTTATATCTAAATATAGTTTAATACCTACTTACAAACATTTCCATATTATCACTCTATCATATCTAGTTACACAGTTTAGTACAGATAATTTATGTACCTTACTATGTTGAATACATATTCCTTAAAAGCATTTATCCTACTGGCACATTTACATAAGGAGCAAGTAATTTGCTTACCTATTGTAATTTTGTATTTTTCAGCAGTCATTTTCTTGTTTTACTTTAAAAAGTTTAATAAAAAAGGTGAAAATAGTTAACTTCAGATAATAACCATCAGGAATGTACTAGAAAAGCTAAAGTATTATCTCAAAGTTATTTTAGCAGCTATGGTGTCCTTATGCAGGAAAGTAGTTTTCTGACTGAGAATAAAAAATATCATTTAAGTATATACTTCACTTTAAGCATATGCTTAACTTAAAGCATGTGCTTAATGACACTATGCCTGAAAGACTAACTCTTATGCTTACTGAAGATCATGGCAAAATTCCCACTGTTTTCAGCAGGGTCTGGTCCAAATGGGATATGCCAATAATAACAACCTTTCTACACTCAAAAGGCTATTCCCCTTCGTATTCAAATTGAATTGGGAATACCGTTGCCCAAAAATGTATCAGACAATATTAGTGGGATGGATTATTCATTTATGGGACAATTAGGTAACTGTGCATGTTAGCTAGTGGCAACAATGCTGCATTTAAACAAGTGAAAAATATGCTCCTGATCTAGCAAAAAGAAAAATGACATAATCAAGCTGGGTTTTATTATGTTTATTATAATACAGGCTGTTAAAGTTATTCTTTCTTGTATGCCATAGACCTCACAGTAGGCTTACTCCTTAAAGGGGAGAAAATTATTTGCCAATATACTATTTGTTTGGKTTTTTTTTTTTACATTTTTTCACATTACAAAAAGCCTAGCATCATTATTTTACTTACCTGGTAGTCCTGGAGGAGAGATCTTTATACATACTTCTAAATTCATCTTTTGTTTGTGTTTTGTAGGCGACGAGGTGAGCCACCACTTGAAAATGGGTTCCTCCCATACCTGGGCTGTGCCTTGCAGTTCAGTGCCAACCCCCTTGAATTCCTCAGAGAAAAGCAGAAGAAGCATGGCCACATTTTCACTTGCCGAGTAGCAGGGAGATACATTCATTTCCTCACTGACCCTTTTTCATACCATGCATTGATACGCCAGGGAAAACACTTGGACTGGAAAAAGTTCCATTTTGCTACTTCTGCCAAGGTACCACTTTAAAAATGGTTTTAATATCTAACATGCAAAGTATCTGCTGGCAGGACAGGTGTTCCCAGTTAAACCCTATAGCGTAACTATGCCTTTGAAATATCATTGGGTTCACATTTCTGCACTTCTATTGTTTAAAACATTGGCGTCTTTTTTTCCCTTTCCTTAATGGAAAGAAAATTTGCAGTGATTTGGATTGTCCAAGAATGACATTATTTAGTCATGTAGTATCCCAAATTGCTAAAGTAGAAATACAGTTAGCACCATCTGCAAAATGATAATATAGCTTGCTGAAACCTTCTTCAGAAGGTGCTCATCACTATGGAGGATTTGGTCCTAATGCCTTAAAAAAATGATGCAACACAGTAGGAGCTCAGTCAAACTCTTACTGAAGTAAGCAAAAAGTCGTCTGTTGATGTCAATGGGAGTTGAATGAAGGTCTAGGTAACCACGTCCATTTATTTGTAAGCATCTATTCGAATCTGTTTTCATTTGCCTACTTAACTGCTATGGTTCACTGAGAAGGTATCAGTTCTAGTATTAATAGCCCTTATTATGCTTTCCTCTAGTAAGCTATGAAGTTATACTTTGGCTTTAATTTCTGTTAGACTTTATCATCAAGGTTATGGCAGGCCTTATTTATCATGCGTACAATTTATTTTGTGACAGGCTTTTGGGCATGGTAGTATTGACCCAGCAGAGGGAAACACCACTGAAAATTTTCATCAGACTTTCATTAGAACGCTTCAAGGTAATGCCCTAGATGCCCTCATTGAAGCAATGATGGAAAACCTACAATACGTCATGCTGCAGTCAAGAACATCTAAACTTCAGTCTAATGCCTGGGTGACAGAAGGACTTTATAAGTTCTGTTGCCAGGTGATGTTCGAGTCTGGCTTTTTAACACTTTTTGGTAAAGAATTTAATTCAAATCATGACAAAAATCTATCATCAAAGCAGGAAACTGAGAGAGCTCATATCCTAAATGCCCTCGAAAACTTCAAGGAATTTGATAGGATCTTTCCAGCCCTTGTGGCAGGGCTGCCTATCCACCTCTTCAAGAGTGCCCACAGCGCACGTGAGAAGCTGGGAGAGGCACTCCTCCACAAGAACCTCTTGAAGAGGGACAACCTCTCTGAGCTTGTCACCCTCCGCATGTTCCTGAATGACACTCTGTCAACCTTCGATGACATGGAAAAAGCAAAGACCCATGTGGCAGTGCTCTGGGCCTCGCAAGCCAACACCATTCCTGCCACGTTTTGGAGCTTGTTCTATCTTCTTAAGTAAGTCCCAATGCTTCTTGTTTCCAAACAAGAAAATTGTTGTCTTTCAGAAACCAGTTCATTAATACAGGCAAATTCCACTGTTTGGCACCTCATCAGTGTCAAAAAGCTTACTGATTACAACAGAAGTGGCACAATTTTCTGGACTTCCACAGAAACCCCCTTCACTCGCCTGAGACCACGTAGTGGTGCCACAGAGCAATTCTGTAGTTTTTCAAAAAAACCCACTCCAGCGAAATGCTACACTTTGTCAAGAAAGCTTTGGAGTAAATCTATATGATACGACATTAAAAGTGCTGGTTGCAGTCAGAACATTAATTGTATTGAAGGATCCCAATATAATCGGACATTTTTAGACCTTCTCACTGGAGCAGGCAAAATGAGCTTTAACTTCATTATTGTTTGCACAGATACTTAATAGAAAATAATTTATATGTTGATAGATCCTACTGAGGCTGCAGTGTAGACTGCAGCTGCTGAGCTTGTTATTCATGAGAGGAGCACACAGTTCAGATAATACTATTAAATGTCCATTTTAGAGTGGACCTCTGTGGATTATAATCTACCTCAGCATGACTAACTCTTAAGTATGTATCTAAATTGCTGAGTTTTTATTTAGCCAATGGCTTGCACCTTCATATCCACCTGCCAATGCTAATATCTGAGGTTCTTTAGTACTTTTCATTCCAAGAATGCATTGCCTTTAGGTCTTCTGGCCTTGGAGTCTTTTAACACCCTGATTGATTGTGCCTTCATCAAGACACTATTGCATCCTGTATTATCCATACGTATTTCACCATAGCTCATATATTCCGTGTCTGTAAGAAAGTCTAGACAGTGAAGGATGCTATGTGGACTTTTAGTGTTAGGAAGATTCTTTTCAGCTAGACAGAATATTGCCACATAAGAGGATGTCATCCAGGATAAGTGATGTTATAAAACTGATCTATGATCCTGTTCCTAAACTTTCTACCCGCAGTGGGGCTATTTCCTAATCTACAACTGGTTGTTTTATTTCTTATTCTTGGCATTGCTTTTTAGTGACATTACTGTTTATTACCTGAGTTATGCAGATCAGTTCTGTCCCACTTGTCATTGGAGACAGAATCAAATACTTGGGGTTCTTTTCCTTTTTTTGAAGCTATCGTACCTTTGCCAAGACATGAAATTTCATAAGTGTGGTTGCAGCATTTTGCTGCAACATTTTCATTTTAGAAGGTGGTACTTGTCAGCTAACAAACTAAATTTTAGTCAGGAAGAAAGTTAATGGCAAAACCCCTTTTCAAAGCATTCTTAAGTATACAATTATGTTATACTTCTGCTCTTTTGATCTTAGGAGTCCAGAAGCAATGAGAGCTGCTACCAAAGAAGTGCAAAGTATTTTGGAAAGTGCCGGAGAGAAGATCAGCTTAGACGGCAAACATATTTCCTTGAACCGAAAACAGCTGGATAATATGCCAGTACTAGGTATGATTATTTTATGCAGGAGTACCAGAAATCACCCCACAATTTTCACAGTCTTCTATTTGTGACCGTATAAATGCTTGCTATGGAATTACTATGGAATTAGCCAACAAACACTAGAACAAAACCCTATATGTTCCTTAGCAATAGCCAACACGATCAATCTTCCCAATGTCCCAGGCGGTACTTAGAGTATCAAAATTCACATGAATAGCACTTTATGGCATGTCTCAATACTGCTACACAGCTACATAACATAGTATCGGAGACCCATGGATAATTCAGAACAATATGTTGCTTACTAATGCCTTTAGATAAAATAAAAGGGTGTTGCCAAATTTTATATCCCAATTCTTATGATGTGAAGCAATATCTTCTAATACCATTACTTTTATTTCTTCTTAACATTTTTCAAATTATAGGCACATTTTTCAAAAGTGTCCAAGTTACAGAGAGTTTTGAAAATGTCACCCTTTAACTTCTGTTGCTTTAAAAAAAAAAAAAAATCAACTTATATTGAAACAAAAAAACCCCAAGTTACTTTTTCTGAGTACTGGTTTCTATGTGCCACCACTTAAAGTTTCAGAAAATCCTGATCACTGCACTGTTTCTTTTTTTTTGTTCTGTTTCCAGTTTTGACTGGTTTGTTCTTTATCTCAGAGTGAAAATGTATCTCGCTTTCAAAGATTCTGTTGCATCAACTATAAGTATTTTTCTAGGGGAAAGCTGATTATGTTCTCGGTGTTATCTGCGGAAGGGATAATACTAGTAAAAAGAAATGAGAAAGATACTTTCTTTGGCATTTAGAAAGTTATTAAAATATTTCTCCTAATAAATGCAGGGTTTGATAATGGGTTTGAAATAGTTCAAAACGCATGACCTCCCCCAAGGACATACATATATATTTCCATGGTAATCGTTCCTTTTCCTCTCCCTATAGACAGCATCATCAAGGAGGCAATGAGGCTATCGAGTGCATCCATGACTTTCCGAGTTGCCAAGGAGGATTTCACTTTGCACTTAGAGAATGATTTTTACAACATTCGCAGTGATGATATTGTAGCTCTTTATCCTCAACTGTTGCATTTTGATCCAGAAATCTATGCTGATCCCATGGTAAGTATTATTCAAAGTGCATTAAAAACTGAGCTCTAGCAGAAGGTAACATGCCTTTAAATAGAGCATTTATCAGGGGTGCCCCCACAGCTGGTTTTCTGTTGTACTCCAGACGGTCTGTTCTTACACCTGGAGACGTAATGATAGGCAAGAAAAAGAATAAAGTCAGTGCAAGCACTATCTGCAGAACGTGTTTTAGTGTAACCAAAAAGTGTGCTGCCAGCCCAAGAGAGCCTTCTAATTACTGCCTTCCTCAGTGAAGAAAGATCACCATTATGGGGGGGGTCGAGGGAGGACAAGGATAAGAATATTGTCCCAAAGGCACAGAACRAGAAATCTTCCAGTTCTGCTGCATGAACAAGGATGCAGGTTATAATCCTTATTTTAAGAGGTCAGAAAAGAAAAGGAGAGTTATCAGCAAAGAACGTGGGATCATGTCCCACATACCAGAGCTTCTCAAGGGCTACCCTCTCCAAAACAGCACCATGGGGCCTGGCGCTACTGTACAACGCTTACTGCTAGAGGCTCTCCTTTCCCAGCCGGCATTTTGTGTCTTAATGGTATTATCTAGTCTTTGGAGGTATTCAAATATCAAGTAACTCTTTTGTGGGTTTAATTACAGACATTCAAATATGATCGCTTTCTCAATGAGAACGGAGAAGAAAAGACTGACTTCTACCGCAAYGGTCGCAAGTTAAAGTATTACTATATGCCATTTGGGACAGGCGTAGCAAAATGCCCTGGCAGGTTATTTGCTGTCCATGAAATTAAACAATTTTTGACTTTGATTTTTTCATATTTCGAGATAGAGCTTGTGGACGATAATGTGCAATGTCCTTCTTTAGATCAATCCCGTGCAGGACTGGGTATTTTGCAACCAGCCAATGACATTGATTTCAGGTATAGACTGAAATGTCTATGAATATATATTTTATGTTATACATATAAACTATGTACTATATAAATACACTATATAACATACTTTATATATATTTTATGTATATATGCAAATGAAACGTTGCAAGTCTTGGAGGAAAATCTGTATGAAGAATCTAATTCATCAGTCTAGTGGAAAATGCATAATGTAGACCATTAYGATACCAGCATGCAGTGGGTTTAATGCACTGTGTTGATACAAATGTTTCCCCTTTTACCAACCATTCTGAAATGCAAGTTAAGATTCTGAATTGTGAGTGTACAGTAGTTCTTTTTTTTTTCTGTCAGCAAATAGTTTCCCAGAGTTAGCTAGAATTTCATCAGCTAATTCAAAATAATTGTCACAATTCAACTACAGTTAAAACTTTTTCTCTTTTATATAGAAATGTTGGGGATGGTGGTTCTCCCCACAGGTGAAATAAAAATTTTTTTGTATAAAGGCAGATTCACGGTGGGGAGCRGAGATTTTCCTGGGGAAGTACCTTTATGGTTTTATGAAAAACTAGAAAAAGACTTGAAGAAAATCTACAAAAATGTTCACGTTCTAGTGGAACTGCAAAACTTATATTCATTGTAATATACTTCTTTTCAGAAAGTTGTAACTGTATTAAAATAAATGATATTGGCTGAACCAAATGCATCTCTAGACTGTTTGTCATTTTAATGTCTTAACATTCTCAAAGATTTACRCCAAAGCCACCTAAGCCAGCTTTAAACTAGCCAGCTTAAACGCCAATATGGAGAWAAATAAATAGCCACCATATATTCACCAGTCGTTCTGGTTGGATTTTGCACCATTCTCTGAACTCCGTATTTCCATAAGCCTCCATCGGTCATACTCCTTAGGTCTTCCTAGTCTAATTCCATTAAGTTATCATGGGTATGCCCACACATTTCATTTTTAGTGGTGGCATGTCCGTAAGAACAATTGTTCCAGGGATAATATAACATCCCTGTCCTTCTCTGCTGCAAATGATAGATGGATGCATGTCACAAAAGTCCATTTTTTAATGAAACATCTTCAGGCTGAAAGAGATAGTTTTCCTATCATCTGCCAATGAAAAGAACAACTGGACTTAAAATATTGTTGTTATCTTTTTTTTTGTATGTTTCTAAGGACTTATGGTCTGACCTTTTGTCCTTGACTCAAAAGTAAGCCTCATCACAGAAGATGAGATACAGGACTATTAGATATTTTCAAATTTCACATTCTGGCAAGACATCAGTCTAGCTGATAGAGCTCTTCCTAAACATGGAATTTTGGGTTGAGTCCTAGAACTGCTTTAAATTATGCATCCGTTTCTCTTCTCGCTATCCGCTGTGCTAAATATTCGAAGGTAAATAAAAAGATTCTGTAGTGTGTGATTATTTATTACCTGTGTGTTGTCTTAGTAATTTTATTTAACCTTTTTTCATTTTCAAAGGAGGACAGAGAACACCAATTTGTTGCTATTTGCAATACGTATAATATTAAACTATTATGTACAATGCAAGTGGTTTTGAATTCTTACTTTGGTTCTCTTGGTAAGGGAAATATCCAGTCTTTAGGTACAGCTTGTTTTCATACTTCTGTCAATTAAAATTTTCTATGATKTATATAAATTATAGCACATTCACTGTAAGTTGACACTGACTCAGAGAACACGTGAAAGCCTGRCATTATCATAATTACACGTGCCCTGGCACATATTATTACCATTAGAGTATCTACTCCCCCTTTCTTAAACAAATCCTGCTTAAAACAACAGTTTCTGAGGGTAGCAAGGCTATGCAATGTTTTAAGCAAAATACCCTTCCTTGATGAAAAGGAATTCAACATAGAATTACAACTGCAGATAAGAAAAGATAAAAAGAAGACTGCTAAACTAATTCTAGGTTCCCTGGAAAATTAAGCCTTCTTTTACATCCTCTTTTCTCCTTCAAACTGACTGCTCCAGACTGCTCTGACTGTGGTTTAACGTTTTCTTCCAGCTCCCTTGGTTTATGAGAAATTGAAGTATTCAGTAGCTCCTAGAGCTGATCTGACTTTCAGCTACCCAATGAATACCCATAGTAGAGAACTGAGGGATTCACCCCACAGGTTAAAATCAAGTTCTGAACATTGTGGGGAGGCTACTGACTTTATCGCCAAGTGTCGATGCTCTCAGAGACAGCACAGGAGATAGAAAAGCCAGCATCTCCATGTTTGCCTTGACTACTTGGCACTTCTTCCTCCTTCCMCTGCTGTGTGGTAATCCCAGTCCACTGGAATTATGTTCTCAGGGCTTTGTTTGACTGGCCTGATCTCATTACCCAGTCTTCCCCACTGTACTGACAGTGTGTGCATTAGGTCAAATGCCTGTTTTCTTTCTGGGACTCTGAAACCCACTCTTCCCTCAACTACTAATTCTTCCCCTTGTTACATTCCTTTTTCATTCCTTCTGGATATTTGCTACATGGGCAGATCTACAGAGGTATTAGGAAAGATACTGGTGTGTACTGGTGTGGTSTCTCTGGTCCTTCAATCCCTTCATAGGGACTTCAGCATTTTAACTAGAAGTTCAGCTAGGGGGAASCATGCCGCATTTTTCATTGCAGCAGACATATAGGGAAAAGCTTCAGTTTCTGTTTGAGGTTTACTTTTTCATATTGTTTTTTTTTCAGTGAAGATTAGATCAGTCTTTAATGTTCAGAATGTACCAGATGATAAATGCTACAAATACGTTAGGTTTTGTCTATAGCCTTCAGCCAATTTTGCACCAAGAAGATGAAGAGCAAGCAAATAAAAATTGTGACATTCTGTCAGGCTGGACTGCTATTTACAAATTTATGTTTGGCTTTGAAGTCAATGCTAACATTGTTGACATTCTAGAGCAAAAAGTGCTTCATTGCAGCTTGCATAAATCCCTACAAATTTCTAATAGAAATAATCTCAACTAATGCTCTTAAAAGTCTATTTGCAATTAAAATAACTATTTTTTTAAAATTCACAATACATATTGATGCACATGATAAACAACTTTGCTTTAAAAATTATTTACTCCAATATGCAAAGTACAAAGTTTCTTTTTCAAAGAAATCTTAATAAATCCAAGTCCAATGGAAAAGAGATATACTCCTGCCAGGGCAGATATGACTAAGGAATGGCCAGAACTCCCAAACGTTCGTGCAACTCAACTATCTTGTAATAATAACAATACAGATCTGCATACCTTTAAATGGCCAGCTTTAGTATACCTCACATTGCTCTCCTGGAGAGCTAATTCAAAGATTTCCTAACAGAGGCAGAGAGACCATTCCCAGGCTAACAAACCACAGCAGAGGCAGGCCTGAGGGTCCGTATCCATCCCACCCAAGTCCAATGCCCTAACTGCAGAGTCATTGTAAATTGGCAGAAACCAGCACTGTTGCCAGACCGTGCACAGGGTCCTGCAGGGGTGGCTCAGGTGCTCCTGCCAAAACTCCTGCGGGAGCGTGGCCCGTCGCCACTCAGCCTCCCGTCACTCCTCTGTTGCTGGGCTAGCAATTCTCCATGGACAGCTGGACCCATAACCTGTGGATTGATATTCAGCGCATAAAACAACAGAGGTGACCAGCTCTTTTTGCCCAGTTCTGAACTCATGTAACTTAAGGAGTATATCAGCATGTCTTCAGAGGACTCTGCGAAGCAATGCCACTTTTTAATGTTAAGCTAGTGTTACGCAGCTGAAAAGGTCCAGCATAACCTCCTGAGCACTCTTCCACTTTGTGACAAAAGACATACAGATGAACAGTTTGAACAGTTTTGGATAGGGATTTCTTCTTTTTTTATATTGGGCTATATACAAGTATTTTGGTTTGCTGCCATGGCTGCTAATTTTCTAACCTCAGTTAAACCCCTGTTACCGGGGTCACACAGATGCAAGTGAGGGGAGAAAAGAGTACAAAGTCTGTGGCTGCTATGCCTCAGCTAATGTGATCAAATACTTCAGCAATCGATAGTCATCTGCCTTGCCAGGGTCACAGACACCACAAGGTTATAACAGGGCAATTCTCTTTGCTGCCTCTCCTAATAGCTGTACTTTTCTTAAGACGGGAGACAAAAAAAAGTAAGACTAAAGACCATAAAAGCAATTAGAAAAATATTGGGCAGATCCAGGCTGGTGGGAAGGAGGCAGCCTCTGCCATGGGTTGTGTGAGTATTTCACATTACATACTTACTAGGTAAAATGCATAAAGAGATATGGGCAGAAGCGGGGCAAAGACCTCACCCCCCTAGGTGAGAACCCTAACCATTAGGTTAGCTCAGGCATTCACTCCTTTTCTCAGGGAATCTGTAGCCTGTGTTCTCTGAAAAATGGTACAGATTCAACAGGACGATTTGCATGACTCCCTGGCGGTACCCTTATAGCTGAAGTTCTCTCTTAGCTGAGAAAAGATTCAATTTTGACATGGGATTGAAGTCCCTGAGATGGAGGAGGGAACTGAGTCCAGTCTCTCCCACACCCCAGGGGACAACTCTAACCTTGTGGTTGACCTGTAAAGGGTGAGTAAGAGCGAGATGTACCTCCTGAGGGAGGCACAAGCACATTCTAGATTAGGCATACCAAGGAGTTTAAGTGCTCAAGCTTTTTTGGACCCAGATGAGCTCTGCATGGGGCTAGCCAGGTGCCTCTGCACAGTGATCTTGGGATTAGGAGCAAGACACAGGCAGCTGAGTGACAGCAGGTGGCTCATAACCCAGCAGAAGGAGGCATTTTGGCTGAGCAGATGGAATCTAGGCASTGAAAATGTTTTATAGTTTTCAGGCTAAAAGAAATCTTTACCTCATCATGGAGTTCTCGGAGGTGACATGATGACCTTACTAATGAAACAARACACCTTATCAGAAAACAAGACAGTTTTACATTTCTGAAACCATGCTGGACATAGCTGTTGTTCACCAGCTGGGATTCATCCACAGAGAAACTACCCCAGATAAGCTTTTGCTGGGTGTTAAGGGTCATGTAAAACTACCCTGGGCAGAGCCATCTGCCTCCAGCAGGCTGAACCAGCTCCTTTCTAGCAATGCGAGCATGAAGCAGCAGCAGCCACACTTGGAGGCAGCAGTGGCAGGCTTGGGAGCAGGAGGATGCAGCGTGGAGGGGGSCCCTGTGAGCTGCAGCACACTGGTGATTTTCTCAAGGTTAAGGTTCAACCTGGAACTGCTAGTTGGCAGGATGAAGCTAAAACCATCCCAGCCAAATTTTAAAAGGAAGAAGCTGCCACTGCATTGTGTGGGGGAGTCGATCTGTGAGGCTTGCTTTGAGGAGCTCCCCAATGGCAGAGGGAGAGGACCTCCTGGTCTATGGATCCCGATGGGCTGAGGGTCAAAGCTACGTGCAAAGTGCTGCTCTTCTCAGTCAAAACTACAGCACTTCTGGACTTAAACAGAAGCAGAACTGTAGGCACCTAATAACAGAGCTGCCACTAAGTTCAGGCAGCCACTCTTCAACTTGTCAACAGTGGTTTTGGTGACTGKGGTTTTGAACAAAGATTTTCAAGTCCTACCTAAAGCTCTTAAATTGTTTTTGGATTTCACTGTAGAAATATCAGGATAAACTGGTGTTTATAACAAGACCTTTCATGCAAGTTTCTGAAAGTAAAAAAAAGAGAAAGCAAAAAGAGGAAAAGTCATGGGATATTTTTTCCTGACAACATGAAAAAAATCTTAGTGATAACTATAGCTTAGTTGTCAATACGGTACTTCAAAAGATATTGTTCATGGTCTTGGTGTGAATGGATAGCTGTAGCAGCGTAAATAGGTATTTGCCATTTATGAACTGCACAGAGTGCTAAAGTCACATGTCAGCAGCCTGAAGATAAGGCCRAGATCTCTCTCATTTACACCACAATAAGGTCAACAGAGTTAAGCAGCACACAGAGGGGGCTTGAATATAATTATGCCTGCAGTCTGTCCCTCTTTAGGTAGCTGCATACAGGAGGTTTGGTGGTAAAAGCAGTCATTGCCTCATAATAACCTTAGAATTAAACAATAAAAAGGTTACATACTATTAAATGGACTGCTGTCAGTGTAAATACCCAGCTTGCTAACTGTTGTTGACTTTAATTTGTTTTCTGCCAAGACAGACAACTCTGTGGGACACACTTCAAATCAAATGATCTTCAGTGGTCCACGTGTCATGAAAAGAGAGAGAGGTCACTTCAGAGCAATTCACTAGAGAGACAGATTTTTTTAAAATTAAAAGTTCATTTTACATAATTCACAAATAAATAAGATTCTACAGACCCTACTTATCTTTTTAAAGATAACAGTAATTTCTGAAATTCATCTCATCAGATAGCAGGATCCCATAGAGGTTTTGAAAGACTAAAATACCTTGGCTGACTGAATCACGCTTGTTTTGAGAACTCTTCAGTGTGAGGAGCCATGTAATTATTTCTCAGTAACGTTTGTGTAATAGTTGATTGGAAGGGGATTAGATGTCTCAGTCTCCAGTAACTGCAGACTTGAGACATATAAACATCCACAAGAACATCATTAAAGACCACAGGCTGGAAAAGGTCAGGCTACAGGTCTACTTGACCCTAGGTTTCTCTTCTGAATAATGCCCCACAGGTGCCGATGGAAGTACACAGGAGTATGGCAAGCACGAGTGGAGCTTCCTCGGGATCTGTATAAGGCTCCTAAGTAATGGACTTGTTCTCAGAGGTGCTCAACCTACAAGTGCTCAGCAGTTTTCAAGAAAATGACTGGTTTTCTGTGAGGTTCTGGAGGGCTTTGGGAGGCCTCCATCCTTGCCTTAGCTGCTGGCAAACACCCTGCACGAAGTGCTTGCTGGCGGGAGCGTGGGGCCCAGTCTTTGCCACTCCCCTAACATGCCTGCGCCAGCTGCACCGTGGCCAGCCTCACCTTTCGCTCGGTTTATGGAGAGATCAGTGCCAGCTCCCCTGCCTCTTCTCAGCCCGTGTTGCATACGGACGTCTGGCCTATATCGCACAGAGCACCTCAAAAGGCAAATCAGAGCCTGCAAGAGAATTGTGGACCGATACGAACATTTGGTGCCTGCGAAAGCTTTATCACTCACCACCACGAGCTTGCACGACTGGTTTGAAGTACAGGGTGTGGAACATTGCCCAAAGGGTTGCATCAGTGGGCGAGAGGAGATCTGAGCCTTGCTGACCTACCGTGACCTCAGCTCTGCTCTCTTCTTTAATAATAATTGCTCCTTATGCTGAGGGAAAGACTTCCTCTCTGCTTTATGTGACATTTCAGCTCGACTGCTCTGCCCAAGTAAGCGAAGCCTCAGGAAAGGCAAGGAGGGGCTCTCTGAAAGTATATCCTCCACATTGAACTGACTCATCTCATGGCTATTTTATTTCCCAGATGTAAGAACTTGGAACAAGGAATAATATCCTTATGAGGATTAAAAGCTGATGTTAAAAATGACAGGGGAAACCATTAATGATGCAAGCAACAGTCAATTATATGGGTTCTGTTAACTGTGCCTCATACTCTTGGTACATTAGCTTCTTACAGGTATTATTCAGACACGGCAAACGTATACAAACAGACCAAACCAACTGTTGTCCATTGAAGTTGCGTGTCCGGAGTTAGAAGAGATTCTCCTATGTTTGTAAAGAGACTATAGTCAAAGGACTTTTCCTGAAATCTGGTGATATGATAAAGCATTAGGAATTCTGCAGAATATGCAGAAACCATAACCAGATGCTATGGGTGCTAGATGCAGATATACAGAGATATGCTACACTGCAGAGCTATCTGCAGATGGCTTACGTTAGGTTCCTAGTGGAGGCATTGCAACGCCAGAAGGTAGATGCCTGGTTGCAATTCAGAAGCTAAGTGCTGAGGCTCCTGGCGCAGGCAGAGCAGAGGCAAGGGCTGAAGGGCCAGCCCAATCTCACCCCAGGAGTGGTTTCTAAAGCTAAATGATGGCAGAAGTTACACATTCATTCCTTGGCCTCCCTGCTAAGAACGTTTTTACTATTGTTGTTTATTATTGATATTATTTCCACACAGATTAGGACTTTGTAGTAGGAATCATACAAACACAGAACAAAACCACCATGCTTCTCCCAAGGATGTCACAATCTAAGAAAAAGACAAGGTGAAAACCACACATCTAGAGGAGAGCAAGTAAACAACGAGGCAGCGTTCCCAGCATGCCAGCTAGCGGTCTGAAGAGACCAACAGGTTGGTTAATGTCAAGTTTATCACTGACACTAAAGCATCGTGATCTGATCAGATCTAAAACATGAGAACTAGACAGTTAATACCAGATGACAGGTGAGGATTAAGCTATGAAGCTCCTCAAAAGTGAAAAAAGTTTATCTTTGGTGCTAAAAAGGATACAGGAGAAGGCGGCAAGGGAGAAGGGATCACAGTATACATAAATGACCTTTGCAGCAAAAATACGAATGGGTGTAGTAGAACAGGAGAGCACTAGAAAATTGCTACAGTGATAGAGAGCAAGAAGGGAGCACCTGGATGAATGTTCTGTTAGGAGGATGGCTAGGAAAGGCTGTATCTTAACAGCAGTTATGCAGAAGCCAAGAGGTAACATTTTAAGAAGAGGAGCACCACTGACTGTGACAGAGATTGCTGATGGGTGACCAAGGGTGAGGATGAGGTATTGGTTTTGAGACTTGACCTGGCTAAAGACGTTGGGAAGAAGTATCACTTGAGCGAAGCAGGTGTAAATTCAATTGATGGGAAGCCAGAACAGCACTTAAGCAGCACTTCAGACTGTGATTATAAACGGTGTGTTCAGCAAGCTATGAAGCAAGAGAGAAAGGAACGTGGCACGATCACGACTGAAGTAAGCTTGCATCAACAAATTTTGGTAACAAAAGAGCGAGGGAGAACAAAAGGTTAAGGGAAGGAGTGACAGACAGGGCGACTCCCAGGAGATTTGATAGAATGGAATCACAAGAAGAGGAGGAGAGCCCAGTAAGCGTGCCAGTTTAGTGGAAACCATGAACCTCAATTTCCAGAGTAGACCTCAGGCAGACCCTATTCCAAACAGTTACTGCTGTAAATAAAATACAGCAGTCTGAATCCACATGCATGTACTTATGCAAATATTTGCTACCACTCTGATCAAAGTTATTAGGTGATAATGTTCAGCCTTGGAAACTGGCCTTGAACTGCATTAAGGTGTTCCACTACTACAGCTATTGCTAAAGATTAGTACACCAAACTGCACCGTCAATCAGCCTTGAACCTTTGTGCAGAGGACTATCAGTAAAAACGTACAGAAAATAATTTATCTGGAGCCTGCCAAATAAAACACACATGCAGCTATGACCAGCACTATAGAACCATTATTACAATTTATGTATTGTCAAAAACATGCTGGGCAACAAGAAGTAACTAAGGAAATAGGAAACTATCTTAGACTAGATATGAGGAAGAAATTTCTTACAATGAGGGTGGTGAAACACTGGAAGAGGTTGCCCAGAGAGGTGGTGGATGTCCCATCCCTGGAAACATTCAAGGTCAGGTTGGACGGGGCTCTGAGCAACCTGATCTAGTTGAAGATGTCCCTGCCCATGGCAGGGGGGTTGGACTAGATGACCTTTAAAGATCCCTTCCAACCCAAACTATTCTATGATTCTATGATTTTATGAAATATAGAATTTTCACTGCTTGTTATGCTTATCTGGGGGGTAATTAAAATATTTTCGAGGCAGGTGTTTTTCATAAGTTTACAGCCTTTACTTTAAGTTCCTAGCTTCAGCGTAATATAGATTTTTGCAATGAATATATGGTGAGCATACAGGAAAGAAAGGAAAAAATTGGGTGCCACATATATAGATGAAAATAATTTATGGTATAGTCTGAAAAATAAAATATTGAATTGTGCCACCAGAGACTATAGGAAAATAAAACAAAAAAAGTTTAAAGTCCTACTTTGAGATTGACAGAGTCAGCTCACAGATTAAGAATCTTATCCACAGGTGTTCTATGTGAACTAGGTTTCTAAACTCCTAATATAGCCAGTGGAGATCTGGTCAGCACAAGCAGACATCTGAACACCAGCAGCTGCCAAAGTATGCATGTCTACTTTAGGGTAAACCAAATAAATCTCTAAACTGAAATGACGGCACTAACAAGGGGTTTGACTCACTTACCCACACACAGGTATCTTGAGCCATTTGAAATGCCCTGTGGTATCCCATGTAATCTCTAGGCTCACTTCATACAGGCTTGTGGATCCCATAAGCCAAGTGTCAAATCTGTCAACTTCATGATGTCTTAAGATACCAAAAGGCTTCTGGAATCTGACTGTGGGATGGCAGCCCAATCGAGCCCTAAACCTCCACCGACCAGAATGGGAGCTGTGCACCTTGCTCACACATAAATGTGTACAGGTAGATACCTACATTTAAGTTTCCTAGTCTTTGAACTGAATTCCATTCTCAGAGTTTTGAGGACTGCCAAAGAAATGCAGGCTTTGAATTCAGTTTTGGTCATTGGCTTTTAGATTTCTACAGGAACAATAGCTATCGATCATATAAAATAATAAACCTGCCCTGGAGACTTTTTGCTCTCAATTACCCTCTAAAAGGAGATCTTGGAGAGACAGTGTTCTTGGTTTAGGCGTCGTATCATTTCAGAGAATCATAGAATCATTAAGGTTGGAAAAGACCTCTAAGATCATCAAGTCCAACCATCAACCCAACACCACCATGCCCACTAAACCATGTCCCTAAGCGCCTCATCTACACGTCTTTTAAATACTTCCAGGGATGGTGACTCAACCACTTCCCTGGGCAGCCTGTTCCAATGTTTAACCACTCTTTCAGTAAAGAAATTTTTCCTAATGTCCAATCTAAACCTCCCCTGGCGCAACTTGAGGCCATTTCCTCTTGTCCTATCGCTAGTTACTTGGAAGAAGAGACCGACAACCACCTCACTACAACCTCCTTTCGGGTAGTTGTAGAGCGTGATAAGGTCTCCCCTCAGCCTCCTCTTCTCCAGACTAAACAGTTCCAGTTCCCTCAGCCGTTCCTCATAAGACTTGCTCTCCAGACCCTTCACCAGCTTCGTTGCCCTTCTCTGGACACGCTCCAGTACCTCAATGTCCTTCTTGGAGTGAGGGGCCCAAAACTGAACACAGTATTCAAGGTGGGGCCTCACCAGTGCCGAGTGCAGGGGAATGATCACCTCCCTACTCCTGCTGGCCACACTATTTCTGATACAGGCCAGGATGCCGTTGGCCTTCTTGGCCACCTGGGCACACTGCCGGCTCATATTCAGCCGGCTGTCAACCAGCATCCCCAGGTCCTTTTCCGACAGGCAGATTTCCAGCCACTCTTCCCCAAGCCTGTAGCGTTGCATTTAATTTATGCAGAAGCCAAGGGAGTCAAGATTGCACAGATCTGGCAAAACACTTTGGCCAACAACTTTTGTGGAAAAAAAATGCAAATTGTAGTCAATTGAAACAGTTATATATGGTTTGTATTTCCTGAATTGCTTGGATTGGAAATAAGCAAATGAATTCTTTCACTGTATTCAAAATGACACATTTCTGGTTTTCTTCTCATTTAAAAAGCTCTTTCATTTCAAAATTACTTCAAATTAAAGGATTAAAGGATGGAAAACATAGCACTTTTTGTTTCCCTTTCTCGACACCTATTCCCATCATTTGTGAAATAAGGTGTATCAAGTCCTTGTTCTAAGAGTTGTCACTGTGGCAAAGGTCCCAACAGGTCCACAAACTGCCATCTTTTCATTTGACGTGTGCATCACATCTGCCTTTTCTTCCTCAGCCAGGGAATTCATAGAATCATAGAATAGTTTGGATTGGAAGGGACCTTTAAAGGTCATCTAGTCCAACCCCCCTGCCATGGGCAGGGACATCTTCAACTAGATCAGGTTGCTCAGAGYCTCGTCCAACCTGACCTTGAATGTTGCCAGGGATAGGGCATCTACCACCTCTCCGGGCAACCTGTGCCAGTGTTTCACCACCCTCAGCCTAAAAAATTTCTTCCTTAGATCTAGTCTAAATCTACCCTCTTTTAGTTTAAAGCCATTCCCCCTTGTCCTGTCACAACAGGCCCTGCGAAAAAGTCTGTCCCCGTCTTTCTTACAGGCTCCCTTTAAGTACTGGTAGGCTGCAATAAGGTCTCCCTGAAGCCTTCTCTTCTCTAGGCTGAACAACCCCAACTCTCTCAGCCTTTCTTCATAGGAGAGGTGTTCCACCCCCCTGATCATTTTCATGGCCCTCCTCTGGACCCGCTCCAACAGGTCCATGTCTTTCTTGTGCTGAGGGCCCCAGAGCTGGAGGCAGTACTCCAGGTGGGGTCTCACCAGAGCAGAGGGGCAGAATCGCCTCCCTCGACCTGCTGACCACGCTTCTTTTGATGCATCCCAGGATATGGTTGGCCTTCTGGGCTGCGAGCACACACGTCCAGCTTTTCATCCACCAGTCCTTCTCGGCAGGGCTGCTCTCAATCCCTTCATCCCCCAGCCTGTATCGATACCAGGGGTTGCCCCGGCCCAGGTGTGGGACCTTGCACTTGGCCTTGTTAAACCTCATGAGGTTCACACAAGCCCACTTCTCGAGCTTGTCCAGGTCCCTCTGGATGGCATCCTGTCCCTCAGGCGCGTCAACCGCACCACTTGGCTTGGTGTTGTCTGCAAACTTGCTGAGGGTGCACTCGATCCCACCATCTATGTCACTGATGAAAATATTAAACAGTAACAGTCCCAGTACAGACCCCTGAGGGACACCACTCATCACTGATCTCTGTCTGGACATTGAGCCATTGACCACTACTCTCTGGATGAGACCATCTAACCAATTCCTTATCCACCGAACAGTCCACCCATCAAATCCTTCTCTCTCCAATTCAGAGAGAAGGATGTTGTGGGGGACCGTGTCAAAGGCCTTACAGAAGTCCAGATAGATGACATCCATAGCTCGTTCCTTGTCCACTGATGTAGTCACTCAATCATAGAAGGCCATTAGGTTGGTCAGGCAAGACTTGCCCTTGGTGAAGCCTAATACTTGCCCTTGGTGAAGCCTTGTACTCCATGTTTCTTACCTGCAACTCCACTGATTTCCTGTACTACCATGGGTTTAAATGCAACCTGATCTGTTTGTCCCTTACTAAGTCTGGAGAGCAGGGTGAAAGAACCCTAGGGTACAGATGAACAAGAGGCAGTTTCAACCTAAATTATTCCATGATTCATCCCTCCTCTTATCTCAGTCTTGGTACTGCAGCAGGGAAAGGAAAGCTTCAAGGGACTGATGCAGTGCTGATAAGAAGAGGTTCATAAGCAGAGTCACTTTTTGCTGCTGGAGCTTTTGTTTGTTTATTTTTCTTTTAACTTCCTCATCTAGAAAATCTCATCGGCTCACAGAATGAGAACAAACTCCTGCTGACTTCTGCAGCAATCCAGTCTGACTGTTCTGCTTTAGGAAACAGAGAAACAAGAAAAAAATAAAAGAGAAGAAACAACGGAAAGGGGAAGTTCTCCCACAGCTAGGTTGCGGTATCTGCAGTCTTTGGCACGTCACAGGTTGACAGACCAGCTGCAACGACAGCTAAAATCCCATTACTGGGATGAAAATAGGAGAGTTGGCAATACTGCCAAAGTGCTCCGAACTTAGGTTAAAGGTGATAATTGTCCACTTAGTCAAAAATGGTGAGGAAAGAGAGGAATTTTCTAGCATGCAAAAGACAGAAAAGCAATGGGGAAAAAAGAAGTCCATAATAATGTATTGCGGTGAGAACCAGCCACCATGCCCTCYCATGCTAACCAAGGTCCTCTGTAGTTACCATTCACTTCTTATATCCACTATGGTTTTACATGAGAAAGATCCCCTGTGTTCACAGTATTTTAGCTCACTGAGTAAGGGAATAGGCTCATGCTTCCAGTGCAAATCTTGCCTTTTACCTCTATCTACGGATTAAAAGACTTCATTCTGACCAGAGTAGGGCTGAGAAACATCCAGATACCAATACCTTCAGAGTAGTGGCAACAGAGAAGCAACACAAAAGAGATTCAAGGTCTTTAATATGAAAAATTTAACTTAGCTATGGCAAAAAAAGGAAGTGCATAGAGTGCAGAAAGCAGAATCCATTAGTGACATTTGCATCAAACGTGACAATCTTCCACTACTGAGTTAAGGAGGAGCTGTTTTCCTTTCTTCCACTTTAACACGTCTTCCAAATGATTTCTTAAACATGCACAAAAATCTGGCTCTCAGAAAGAAGGTGAATCCTTGCGATACAAACTATTATGATCTATCCTCAAGATAGTAATTTTTCAGCAGAAAAGAAACTGCTACAGGATCAGCCTAATTAGCCACCCAAGGAACTCATTACTCAAGCAGAAGCATTAGCTGCAGAAGACCAAATAAAATGGATGAGGCGCAACATAATAGATGAGACCCTGAGAGTACAGAATGAAAATATGTTGTCAGAAGACTCTCAGTTTCAGTGACAGATGCTCAAGTAGGCAAGAATACAAGAAAAAACACGACATTTATGAAAGAAGGGCAGCCACCTGCATGGGAAGTGTAGACTGCAAGCTCTGTGGGTGCTATGATAGCTGGAGTAAGAAGGCTCTGTCTTTTATTGTCACATCTGTTGAAGCTTTTCTAGCAGAAATACCTGATACAGATTACAATCTGTTCCTCCCTCAGAATGACAAGATAAAGAAAGGAGAAAAAAATCTCCCCCTAATCATTTGCTATGACCAACTTGCATCATGTTTGTAATCAACTGCTCTATGTAAGGGCAAACCAGAAAAGAAAACTGGGCTCCACTAATATTAGCAGCTGCTTCTCAACTGCTTAACTAACATTCAGGTCTGGCTTTCAAATCTCCAATATACTCAGGCTTCTTTTTAAAGCCTAACACTTTCCTCTTGTTATGAAGTGCAAGTTATTGGCAGAATCTACATCCATATTTCACTGAGGGAATTTAGACAAAATACTTAACACATCCTGAACAAACCATAACATAGTTCATTCTTGAAGATTAGTCTGATTTCATCAGACCAGCAGCTTTGGCAACCCCTGCTTGGTTTCATCTATAAAATCCTAATCCAAATAAATTTTTCCTATCTGATAGTATAGTTACAGATTTTTTTATCCTGTCTTGCAGGAATTAAAATATCCTTATAACTGTAGACAAGCTCTCTATAACAATGCCACTGCTACTACACACAATTTCAAGTTCTTCTGAATATATTACAAAAATCCGTATTATTGACTATGCCATTGTTACTCTATGGAAAAGAGACTGATTTGTTCATCTAAGAGTAGACTTAAACAAGTCTATTAGCAAAATGTAGTTTTCTCCATAACAAAGATATCACACTATTGTAACAGCATTTAACAAATACTTAGTTACTGTGCTTATACAAAGACAGCAGCACTATCTGAACTTGCATATGCTACTATTCTAAGAAAATTCATAAAATTAAATGTGTATTTGTTGGTGGCCTTGGCCGTGAGTAAAGGCTATTTGGAAATCACTAACTCCAGGTCACCTCTACCTTCTCTGCTTGCGCAGTCGATTAGGTAATAAAGCCTATACAGACAACTAAGGCAAACAGACCTTGCCAGGTTAACATGTTCTGACTTTTTATGGGTTCAGCTAAACTGCCACTTCAAAAGAGAAAGAAAGAGAAAACAAATATTTTTCTCTTCCATACATTTTCTCTACACCAAAGCTACAGATTATATCCATCAAAGCATCAACTTGGAGATCCATGGGACTGATACTGCAATATCAGTCAAGGCACTAGGAGCTAGAATTTGTTCAGGTACTAGGAGCTAGAATTGGAGAAACCAATAACATAGTCATTAAACTGATTTTTTATTGTTTCAAAGTTTTACTGCAGTAGGACCTGAAGATTGCAACTAGAACTAGGCAGCCACTATTTTTAGGAATTGCAGACACACTGAGAAACATAGCACCAGCCACAAAAAGCTTAGGATCTGAGCATTAAACCTAAAGTTAATTATTCTCACATGTGCCTACAGGCAGGCCAATAGTCTCCAGGGAGTTGCTTAGGAAGACAGGCATTAAGCATTGCAGGCTCAAGCCTCTGATACAGAACTTAAAGAGACTTTCTGTACACATATGAGATAATGTTTAGCTAAGCAAATAACAAGTAAAAACTGCTGTGTGGAGGTTAGAGGAGAAACATGGAGAATCAAAGTTCTTCCAAAATCCTTTCAAGGTTCTAGTTTTCTCACATTTATTTGCTGATCCACACCTTTATCATATGTGCAACCTAAGCTTTCTTTCTTAATTTGGGCCATGAGATACTACAAAAATCCCACAAAAAACAGACAGAACTGTATTCCAAAGGCTGAGCTCTGCAACAACAGGAATACAAAAAGCACTAGCTAAGTAAAGCTCATATATTATTAAGAGTCCCTTGGGGGGGGGGGTGTGTCAAAGAATTGTCAGATTTAAATGTGAAACACCAAAACACCGGAGAACTCTGTGCAGCCTGGAATACACAATGAGTAACCAAACTTTATTTGCTAATAAACCAAGCAAAAAATAATAATAATGATAAAAAAAAAAAATTCTTTCCATAACGAAGTGTGGACCTGAGGAAGGAGAGCTGCCCTCATGAGAACTCCACAGGGCTGGAGTCCTTGGGCAGAAATTATCTCTCAGCACCATAAGCTTACAAGAAGGGATACAGGGAAGACACCAAAATTTTGATTGTATGATTTGTTTTGTTTGAGGCACATGTATTAAAACCAATTAAACAGAAGTAGGGGAAGTGCAATATTTATAAGTGACATGGTAAGAAAATAAGACAATCCAAACTTGCTTAATGTACCCAGGTTAAGTGTTAGTTTAGTGTATCTTGGGGTCTTATGCTGAAGAAACAGGATGAAGAAAGGTATTGAGGGAAAGGGGAAGACTTCAAGTCTGCTTTTTGTATCAGACTCTTGCAAATCACAAAAATTGTCTATAAGAACTGACATACTGCATGCACTATTCTACTGAACAGGAACAACCAGCAGAGACAACAACTAGTAGATAGTCAGGAATGAAGGAAAGCAGGTGTCAGAAGCTCAGCAGCCAGGAGTACCAGCTTTGATCCAGCTAACAGCTTCTCACAGAACAGTGACTATTTCAGCTGGGATGTGTTACAGGTTCCCACTAAACAAGCATCCTCTCCTGTCTACATTTGCTGAGTGTGGTTGTTCTGCCTCTTAGGCCCAAATTGCCTCCAGGTTTGCCAGACTGACACATCCACCTGTCCCCTCTCCTCTGTTTATTTAGCTCTATTCATTTAAGTAATTGCTTTAGAGAGGGGGAAGTATGGATCATGGAGACCCAGACAGAAACTTGGAAGCTGAATTGCTCTACATTTAAAAAAAAAAACAACAGCCCTTTGAAATTAAACCCTTTTGTCAGCAAGTAAGAATGACTCCGCTAACATCAACACCTTAAATCATCACATTGCAAAGAATCTTTCATTTCCGATTTTCCGTTGTCCATGTGACAGGCGTGGTTAATGTACAACAGGCAAGATAGAAATGTTCAGGGAATCTCCCTTAGGCATATCCCTAATAATAGGGCTTAGTCCTCCATTAAGGGTTGTGACTGATGCCAGACCTATCTGTTAAGCCTAACTGAAACCTAGAATGTTTCCAAGCCTTTAAGTTTTATTTTTGATTCTACCAAGGTGGATTGTTAGCCTCTATCTTAAAACCAGCTTGCAGTACAGTAAGGTCAGGAAGAGTTAGCTCTCTCCTTGCAAGCCAATTGCACTAAGTTTATTTTTACCATTTTCACAAAGAGCAGAGGAAGAGCACCTTCAAAACAACTAAAATCAAGTTAGAATAGCCACTTTCCCTTTTTGTGGATGAAAAGATAAACCTTAAATATGCATATACAACTCAGCGGTACATCTGAACTTTCCCAGTGTTGGGATTTAAGATAGGATTCAGGTTCACTTTTTTCCTCTGAGCAGATCCTTTTAAGGTCTAAGTGTCTCATCTCTCCAGATGAACTATCCACTCCTTTCACACAGGCCAAATCCTGGCTTACAGTATTTTGAGTAGTGACCAAGGTAACCAAGCAATTCCAACTGTGTCTAAGACCTGTGTCTGTTTCCAGGAAAAAGAAGTGTTCAGGAAGAGTCCTTAGAAAACCAAAAGAATTATTGGACTATAAGAGCAGGAGCAAATAATTTCGTGAAAAACATTTTAACATGCCTATATCCACTTATGCTCCCTCTTCTGCTTTCAATGATTCCTTTTAGACTACAGGATATGGGGACTGCTATGGGAACTAGCACTGCATTAATAAAAATATGCAGGAATATAATTTTATAGTTAAAAGAGTTGAAAGCATACACATGACGTATTCAAAACAAGAGAACCAATATGAAAAAGTGATAAATAAAAAAGTGGAAACAAGTATTCACATGTATCAAGGTACTCATTCATGGACAAAAAGTGGTAGCACTATGCATTCAGAGCCAAAGTCTTCTCCATTGAAAATTTCTCAGTTTCTTTTAACAAGAACCAGCTTGCTAAGAGAAGAATTCAAATGCAAGTAGAAATAAATACATAATCTAAGTTCTTCTCTATTAACTGCAAACTTTCCAAAAAACTAGCACTTACATTTTCACATTCAGGCAGAGATTTTTATTTGTAAAATCTAATTTACAATGGATTAACTAAATCAGCACGAAAGACTGTAAGGACATTTACATTGTGAACATCTGATTAATGATGATTTAATTTAACTTGATTAGGAACAGTTTGCACAATGCAGGCACTGAAGTTCTGAGGCTTCCACTGATCCAAAATGCTGTAGACAGCTATTACCATGAAAAAGTTAATTAAAATTTAATTTGGAAATCAGAAAATTTATTTTGTCCTCAAAGTGCAATTATTTGGTAATTTTTAGAATAGAGCTAGTAAACACTATGAATTCTATTTTTTTTTGCTAGAATAGACAATCATATCTTTATATCAGCACCTAGTAAGACACTAAGAATTCCATGAAATAAGTAACTTCACAGCCCTGCATAAGTAATTCCTTCTATTCAAACTTCAGCTAAAAACATCATATAGGAAAAATGACGCCTGGGTATTCCCATTTGGGAGTACTTGCTCATTAGTATTTAAATGCTCTAAGATCTCATCAAATTAATTTGGATGGAGGTAGATTTATAAATGTAAAATATTAGCTCTTCCACAATAATTCCCTAAAGGAATTTTTTTTTAATTCCACAGTCAAGAATGTCTCGCTCAGTCTACCTTAATGCAGTTTGGAATAAGACATCTATCTTCTCATACCCCAGAAAAAGAGCCCAAATACATAGCTTATAGATCACATATTTAACTCAAGAGCAGACAGCTCCCAGCAAACAGACAAGAATGAGAGACCCTCCCCACTTCTCAGTTTTAGATGAAAAACTTTTTAAACTTAGTTTCTTTCCTTTAACATTCAGGTGTGCTGCCACAGAGCTCTTCAATTATGGACAGAACAAGACCATTACTAAAGGAGGAGAGTTGCAAGTAAGAAGTGTAAAAGGTGAGTTCTGGTCTGTAATCTGAGTTCTGTTAATCACCTGTTTGAAGCTCAGCAGACTTTTTTTGGAATGCCTGTAATGAAAATATTGAAGATGCACAGTGAGATACTTGATGTTTCCAGCTTTTAAATATGAAACATACAGCAGAATTTATTAATTGTAAGTCTGACTAGACAAAGTAAATTGCTGTCCAAAAACTAAGCTATCTTATTTTACCTTGTTGTCTCAGTAGCAAAACCCAAATAAATTTGGTTTAATTAAAACAAATCTTACAGAAAGCCAGCATAACAATGAGAACTAAACAAAAAAAAAACAGAAGACAGAGAAGCTGATTTTCAAGGTTGGTTCATTCCAGTAGTTCAACTATTGAAAAATGTGTTTTAATTTCACTTTGAAAATACCTGAACTGAGTTTCCAGCTTTGTACAAGCTTTGTATTCTTGTTACGCTTTTCTCTACCAAACAGTCCTATAATACATTTTCCCCGCCTGTGAAGTAACTGCCCTTTTTAAATCACCTCATCTCTGTTTTCTTCCTGAAGCTACCTGTTTTGAGCTCTTTTAAGATAAAATATTTAATTCAGCATTTCCACTGATTTTTTTTGGCCCCATCTCTAAAGTTCCAGAAGCAGGACCAGCACCAGCACCATAAACAGTATCAAACTCACCAATAACAAACACACAGATTTAAATCATCTCCCAGTCACAAAGTCAACTCTGTAAACTTTAAAGGGGTGTAAATAGTTCTGCTGCATTGCTTTCCTACTGTCATCCAACTCCCTTCCAGGGCCAGTGCTTTCCAGGCTATTAGTGTCTTTTGCAGTTGGTTCCAGATTCGTAACTTGACATTTTGGCTGTATTAAGGATGCAGTTGATCTGATTGCTACAGTTCACTAAATGTTCATCACAGTTGCTGCCTACTGTTGTTTCTCATTGCGTTAATCTTTGGATTTTCAAAGTTTATTTTCAAATAATTGATGAGCAGCTAAATAGTACCAAGTCCTACTTTCTCTTCAGGAACCCATTCCAACTATATCCATCCATAGAAACACCACAAGCTTACTGCTTTTGGTGTGCCACAAATTAAATTTTTATTATTCCAGGCTCTTGCTGCTCACTGTCTCATCTGCCCATAGAACAGCACATGCCTACGCTGAGGCCTGTCAGGCTTAAACAGCATGAGCAAGGGGAAAGTGCATCTCTCAGTCTATTATCCCTGCACAGAATAATACAATTTAAAGATCGTGGGTGCTTTAGCTTAGTGCAAGCAGCTACACAGGGTGCTAGTAATAGCACCTCTGAGTGCTTGCATGCTCTTCCTTGGTTCATTTAATATTGGACAGAGTTTCACCAAAGAGAGAAAACAGCATGAAATAGGTGTTAATATATGCTAATTGCACAAGTGTGTCCAGTAGTCAGATTAAAGCAGAATGTTTACAAACATCTCAATGCACTGCTGAAAAAAACCAAAACCCCAAAAACTAACAAGCCTGATTGTGTTTACCTGGAATAAATGATTACAAAGATGGGAGTAGTGTCAATTAAAAAAAAAAAAAAAAAAAAAAGCACAAGTATTCAGGTCCAGAGAGATTTTCTTAAGAGAAAACATTCAGTTTTGGATTATTTCGCTCTTGTGTGATAAAGGATTTCTGGGAAAGACAAGCAGAGGTGAAGCCCGAGCCTTTCATAAGCTGCCTACGAGGGCAAGCGACAGGATTATTACCTGTATTTCATGTAAGCTAAGAGGAATTCCCAAGAAGCTCAGCAGCCTTGTGTGAGGGGAAAATCATCATCCTCTACCAAGTTCCTTTTCCCTTGTTGCAGTCTCCCTTCTCCTTTGTAGCCAGGCTTAACTGCATATCCACATAGGTCTGTATTCAAAGAACTGTTTTGTGCCAAAAATGCCAAGATATTAGCTACAAGAGTGAGAATTTAATGTTAATAAAAGGTATGACATAAAATTACGAGACGGAAGATTCTATAGGTTTTAAAGTACTGAGAAACAGTGAAATATTTAAACATGAGCATTGATACATTTTCTTAGGGCTTGACAAAATAATGTCAACTACTGGGACCCCCAGTTACTGTCAGCTGCTACTGAACGCTAAAATTTACCAGCTATTTGAAACAAAGAGATTGTGATAATATGCAGTTGTGGTTTTTGGCATAATAAGAGGAAAAAAAATACAATTTAGTTAACCACTGTCCTTCATACATCAGTGTTTAATTAATAATGGTCTTCAGAAGTAATAAGCAATGTAACTTCACCTATATTCTGAACAAACCACAGATTGCCCAAGATCGGTATCACAATACTGGCTTTGGCCTTGCATTTATATAGAGAAGTGTTAGTATATAAAATATATGCGTAGTAAGTGTCCATTCCTTTCCGTTTAGGCTTAAATATTTGGCACGCAACACAATCACCACTTCATCACAACATAAATTGGGAAGAAAACAAGAAGTGTTGCCTATGGTCTTTTTAGCTTAAAACTTTAATTACTTAGCATGTGAAATGAATTATGATTAAAATCATGCAGATATTCAGATTACAAAACAAAATACTTCAAATACAATTGCACGTTTAAAATTTACTCAAATATCTACTTTGAGGTAAAAATGTAAGATTAATCAAATACACTGAGCAAGTATAAGCTTAGCATAAATAAATAAGTATTTTCAGAATAAAATAATCAGTGAAAACAGCATTTTTAACACATATACCGGTACAAGAGATATAGCCCATTTACCCTCCTTCAGAGTGTGATCCACTCATCTGATATAAAGCCACAAATACTATAAAACTGCATACTACTAAAGCACAGCAGCCAGTTTGCCCACAACATAAGATTCCTACCTGCATACTGCAGTGTAGGGCCAAGTTATTTGAAAAAAATATATAATTTCAAAGATTAAAGGGTTGAATTATACAGCTTCCAAACAAGTATAGTGAAAGCTGCACAACCAAATCCCCACTGAATATTACAAAATGCATTTGGCCAAAATTCCAAATATAAAGACCTGAAATTCAGGTCAAAAATACACGACCAATTAACATGTCTATTTTTGTGCATGCAAGTGACAGCATAAACAAGTTCTGCATTTGTGCACCTCCGTGTTTTCTGTTTGGGGTTATTTAAGTAACTGTTCATGTGAAGAATCATGTAGCTGCACGGGGTTCAACTGCATATTCAGGTTCAAAGTGACCACAGGCCTACTCTCATGAAATCTAAATCACAGCATTTCTCCAGATGACAGTGGTCTCTCCCATTTCTCTAATTTCAAGAAGAAAAAAATTCATACTTATTTTCACCACAAGTAGAACAACTAGAATACAAATGAGAACAATCTATTATAGTCTGCAACGGCTGAGGTTTGCATCTCCTGAACTGATTCACTCATACGAGCAACGATACAGGGTAAATTACATAAAAACTAGAATATAAATATTATACTGCACCATGAAACACTACAAACAGAATATACAAAAATTATATTAGGGCATTAATTATCTGTCAACCTATTAAACAGAACACCTTAATATTAATACAGCTTGGAAGGTAAACATAACCTACAGGCTAAGTTTTCAAATGGCTGTTTGTCAATGCAGCATAAAACATTTCCATAGTGCAAATCTTACCAATTGTATGAAAGATACTGTCCCCTTCAGAAAAATGCTTCTCCCCCCACCCCCCTTAGAATAATGAAGAGTCATAAAGTCATATCTCATTTCACATTTAGTACAAGATGTGGTTTGAAACATACTAACATAGGGAAGCTTAATTTTAACACTGAAAAAAGGTTGAACAACGTTAAGAAATTAAAATTAAAAAGTCAGATAATGCTATAGCTGGAAGACATGAAACTCAAAAATCTGATCCGTGAAAGTAGGCGAATAAAAAGACACTCATCTTTCCTTTCTTTCAACTGTTGGAAACATATTGTATGACAATACAGCACACTCCCTATATTATACCAACAACTGTAAGATTACTTTAATTGCTGAAGAATCACAGTGTTAAGAATATCTGCTTCCTGTAGTGTCAGGCTTTCATCTGTTAGCTCTTTATTTGGAAAGGTAGTCACAAGAACAAAATCAGTTGTTGCAAATGCTGGACGGGACTGGATAATGAAATCTCGAATATCCTTAATCCTGTGGAAAGGATATGGACATGAAAACTATGTATGATTCCATTTTGACATAAATCTCTGAACATTAAGATGATCAGAGAACACAAAACCTTCTAACAGACTAAACCATTTAATATGTCCTATTGATTTTACATTTCCATTTGATCCAGATGACTAATGGTTGTAGCCTAGAATTTTTTGGTTCTTGCATACAAAACCTGAAAAATTAAAATGAATGTTGCTTGTTTTCTCAAATAACAGAAATAAAATTTGTAACATAGAAGTATATTGCAAACTGTTACTTAGCATAGAAAGTCAAGTAATTTCAACACCAGCTGTCAAAATTTTCACTATTAATTAGTATATTCCAAAAAGGCTAAATTATTAATGGAGGGAGGAATCTTAAAATATATGGTGACAGTGATGAGAAAGCAGAGGGGAATTATTACTAGCAAGAGGTTTCCCCTACTTTCACTTGGCATTGAATTTCTGAACAACAGTTCATAAAACAATCACATCAATAGTGTAACAATTTAGTTTTATAAGACATGGATGAAAAATAAGTAAGATTTTAGAGATAAAACTGAAATTTGAGATTTCTCACCTAAGACAGCAAGCTGAGAATAAATCTTTGAAGATCTATTGTAACTAACAAGTAGGCAGATTTACTGTAGCCAAATAAGCAGGGATTTCAACTTTCTATCAGTCTTCAAGGCTTATGACACAAGCAATGCACTTTAGTAACTGAAATTCATCATACATATGGCAAGGATAACTAAAGAGATCCACATCCAAGAGAAAGTTAATAATGACTAAAATAAGCTTCTGTCAACACACCCTTGGTTACAGATGTTACTGGGAAATTTACCACTTCTACTCTTTCATGCAGGCAAAAGAAAACACACCATGGCTACAGAGGCTCCCAATGAGCCCTACTGTTTATCTAAGTCACTTCTCCAGCAGCTGCTGTGAAGAAAGGATCCGAGCCTGTATTATCAGGTCTGCTAAAATATGGGAAATTATTGCTGTATCTTCCTCCCTATTGGCATCTCGGCTAAAATTGCCTCCTTGTGGTCTGTGTATGTTGTCAGCTGAAGAAAGCTGCACACTGGCTCTGCCCTTATTCTGAGCCAGAAGAAAAAAAAGGAAACAGGTGAACTCTCCATGTAACAATATTAAGATGGAATTGGGTCCATGCTAAGATCACGTCCAAGGCAGGATTCAAGCTCAGTTTCAGCTGTGTTCTAACACAATGGTGCAGATTTCAGACCAGGGCTGGCTTGAACCCTGCTTGTTGTGAAGCGTGAGTGGAACTACTGCCCAAATCTCTGTCCTCTGCCCGAAGTTCTCTCAGCCACACAGTGCAAAGTAGAGCTTTGCAGAACCTTGCACCAACACAACCTCTTAGGCAAATAAATGGGGTTGGCCAACACCATTTGTGGCAATGCCCCAACAATGTCAATAAAACTGATGGCAAGCTCTAATCAGCAAACTAACAGATCTATAAAGTTCACACGCTGCCAGTTCCTAGGAGATGACCATCCAAAACAAAGGTTGGTTCTCAGTATTATGTCCAGCCTACATGCCAGAACTGCAAATGAGTATGTTATGTCCATACACCCTTCTGCATATGGGCTGCAGTTTACACTTATAACCCATGTCATGTTTAGTCATAGTCTCAAGTATAACAAGGTAGAAAGATGGAGCTCTTGATTATGGGCCAAAGTGTTTCTCTACCTGTAGTGTGGACTATATTCCAATTCAGACTATACTCCAAAACACCTTGCAATAAAGCGCCTTCACAGGGCCATCTGAGTCAGCCACATGCTCCTCCCAAGAAGGGCCTAGGGTTGGGATAAATACATAGCGAAGTCGTCCAGATTTCAGTTGCCCTAAGAACAGTTATGGCTGGTACTGTGCCCTTACAAATCACAGGACATAACTGGTCATGAAAGTTTGTGACTTTGCAGTTATCAAATATCTTGTGTTTCCAATTACAGAATTTTGCTTTGATAGTCAAGTTATCAGTACATCTATGTTATGAAAATGACACAGAACTATAACATTTCAGTGGAGCTGTATTTTCCCCTTTTTGCTGTCTTGCTGATATTCATTTAATGACAAAACACAAACTTACCAAACTAGTTATGGTTACCTGCATTGATGCAGAATCAATTTACCTGTGTGTTTGATTAAATCTTTGTATTAATCGGCTTCCATCTGCTAATCTAATTTGAATTTTAGTTGCTGGCATGGAATCATCAATCAGAACAGGCGCATTAAGGATGGATTTCTCCTCCTCCTCTGGGGAAGAAGGCGTGCTGACTATTTCAGGTGTAAGGCTAGAGGATTGAAAAAAATAAACCAGATGTTATTAATGGAGTCAAACCAAAACTGAATAACGTTTCAGTTGTCTTTTTCATTGAATGGCTACCATGTGTAGCTAGTACCAATGAGCAATGAAAATGCTCTCAAAGTTATCTGAACCTAGTATAAATACAGCTTTTTAAATAGAGACACAAATAACGCTTTTGTAGTTTCTTGTCAATGACTGCAATATTTCATATTTATTTTTCTTATCCCTATGCATATCATTACATTTGCATGTTTTTAAATAGGTAATCAAGTACGAACAAAACCATCTTTGTTTATGCTTACAGAGCATGAAATGATACTAAGATTTATATATTGTACCTCATGGGCTATATTAAAAAATAATCATGCACCATTATACTGCATTAAACTGACCCAAACTGCTTTAGTAATTGCTTTCAGGAGCACTACTCTATGATTCCGGGCATCCCCCATCCTTTTAGAGCACAAATGATACTGACAGGTAATTGATATCACCACATAGTAAGCTTGGATTGTTTTACATTTAGTATAAAAGTAATATAAATCTGACTGGAGATAACCATTTGGCTACTCCTTTCATTGCTTACATACCTGAGACTTCATAAGCTACCAAAACAAACAAAAATGCCACATAACAGGTGTGCACATTTTCTTATATACAGAACCTCCTCTCTTTCCCACCTATTTTCTTTAATCATCTGAGCAAGTGCTCAAATGAAGAAGTTATTATATACAATGGTTCCCTATGTCACTCCTACCAGAGCTTACCACCTTCCCAGTTTTACTGAGCACATTTCCTCATTTTTAAAGAGATGAAATATAGATTGGAAACAGCTAAGAATAATTTATTGAATTAAATTACTTGCAGAAGCACACCAGTAATACCTTTTTTTTGCAATCAAACATATTACATGAATAAATGCAATCATGAACAGAAACCTAGAAGTATTTACAACTCAACAGCTAATATCAAGTCAGCGGGAAAAGATGCTATAAAGCCTATAACTGTTATGTGAAAAAGCTGATGATGGGCAAAGTTGAGGTCACATTACTGTTCACTCTTACTGACTTAAGCTGAACAGAGATTATGCACTTTTGGACAAAGTAGTCTGAAATGTTCAGTCACAGGAATGAATTTTGGCACATCATAGAATAGTCATAGAATAGTTTGGGTTGGAAGGGACCTTTAAAGGTCATCCAGTCCATGGGCAGGGACATCTTCAACTAGATCAGGTTGCTCAGAGCCTCGTCCAACCTGACCTTGAATGTTGCCAGGAATGGGGCATCTACCACCTCTCCGGGCAACCTGTGCCAGTGTTTCACCACCCTCAGCCTAAAAAATTTCTTCCTTAGATCTAGTCTAAATCTACCCWCTTTTAGTTTAAAGCCATTCCCCCTTGTCCTGTCACAACAGGCCCTGCGAAAAAGTCTGTCCCCGTCTTTCTTACAGGCTCCCTTTAAGTACTGGTAGGCTGCAATAAGGTCTCCCTGAAGCCTTCTCTTCTCTAGGCTGAACAACCCCAACTCTCTCAGCCTTTCTTCATAGGAGAGGTGTTCCACCCCCCTGATCATTTTCATGGCCCTCCTCTGGACCCGCTCCAACAGGTCCACGTCTTTCTTATGCTGAGGGCTCCAGAGCTGGACGCAGTACTCCAGGTGGGGTCTCACCAGAGCAGAGCAGAGGGGCAGAATCACCTCCCTTGACCTGCTGGCCATGCTTCTTTTGATGCATCCCAGGATACAGTTGGCCTTCTGGGCTGCGAACGCACATTGCCGGCTCATGTCCAGCTTTTCATCCACCAGTACCCCCAAGTCCTTCTCAGCAGGGCTGCTCTCAATCCCTTCATCCCCCAGCCTGTATCGATACCAGAGGTTGCCCCGACTCAGGTGCAGGACCTTGCGCTTGGCCTTGTTGAACCCCATGAGGTTCACACGGGCCCACTTCTCCAGCTCGTCCAGATCCCTTAGGCGTGTCGACCGCRCTGCTTGGCTTGGTGTTGTCTGCAAACTTGCTGAGGGTGCACTCGATCCCACTATGTCATTGATGAAGATATTAAACAGTACCGGTCCAAATACGGACCCCTGAGGGACACAACTCATCACCAATCTCCACCTGGACATTGAGCCATTGACCACTACCCTCTGGATGCGACCACCCAAACAATTCCTCACCCACCGGACAGTCCACCCATCAAATCCATAGCTCTCCAGTTTAGAGAGAAGGATGTTGTGGGGGACCGTGTCAAAGGCCTTACAGAGGTCCAGATAGATGACATCTG